>BEHA01050349.1:175893-216848 GCA_002897215.1 Eschscholzia californica subsp. californica | reverse complement strand
TCCTTAAAAAAAAAAAAAAAAAAAATGGATAATCCCATAAACAACTTACTTAAGATTTCTCTATGTGGAGCGGAGCAAGGGGTTATCTTGGTGGGGCAAAAGGCTACTAATTAAATTTAGGTAGTTTCTCACTGGAAACCTCCTCCTGAGGCGGTTATTCTAGGTTTTAAGATGGGTTTTAGGACCTTTACTCTGGCTTAAAGGGTGTGGTTTTTATTTCTTTACTCAAAATTGCGACAAATATGGAAGCAGGGGATGAATTTCTTCAACAACTCTCACCCTTGACAACCGACTACCCGACATCGGTGATTGTTCAAACGTCTCATTAAGAGAGTGAAAGTATTAATTTCAGGCACGGTTGTATGTTAAAAGTCCTCAGTTACAAACATTTCACAATTGATCTCCTTTTCCAAAAACTAAAAGGGGTTTGGAATCTACCCATCCATGTAATTTCAAAGAAGTGTCCCACAACATATTTGTGGTTCAAATGGCTACATTCAGAGACGTGGACATTGCCTTGGATCGCACCCCTTGGATTATGTGAGATGACACATTCTTGATGGAGACATGCTCGACAAACAATACTGTATTTGATTATATGTTTAACGAAGCCTAGTTTTATGTTCGATTACATGGAATCTCGCTTTTTATATCTGAATTCAAAGGTGGTAAATTCATTGGCAAACCCTTTCGTTCTGGTGCCAGACTCAGATGTGGTGAAGTGGACTAATTAGGGACGGATTAAAGTGGAGATGGATATCACTTCTCCCCTACCGAGAGAAGTTATGTTTCAAATTACAGGTGGGTCAACTTTTATTGTTGCCTTACGTTGTTGAACATTTGGGCAGGTTTTATCTTTTTTGTGGGTACCTCGGACACTCCATAAACTTTTGTCTTAATCGACTGAAACTACTCGATCTCTTGGTCATAAACTCCATATATGTCTCATCCCTCTAATCATATCTTCCGATCAAGTTGACACTCTTTGTGTAGCCCGTTGTAGGATCCGGACGAAGTTAGCTGTAAACCGCTTTGCGATTTGACGATCGTAGTTGGTTTCTAGCTATACACTATGACCCTTAAATCATCATGACTTGATGATCTTCTTCATCAATTGTCCTATCCGACAAATTGCTCGCACTGCATCTTTGGTCGAAGGACATCTCCTTCAGACTCCCACTTCTACTTAGAACAAGTGTGATGTTAGATTCCCGTGTCAATTTGCATCCCATCTGATACGCCACATGTTTCAGACTTTCTTGATCCCGAGAACAACGGTCAAAGACAAATGATGAACTTTTAATCCATTTGAGCGCAGTCACGCATTTTTCAGTTGCTACTCATAAAGTGGCCTTGAGATACTTTTTCCTCATTTAATTAGGATGACACAATCTATTCTTGTACTCCCACTCAGCTTCATGGCTATCTTCTCTTTTTCAGTATCCGCTTTTATAACCTCCTTTTACGACGCGGCTTTTGGCGGAACCAAAGTCGGACATTCCTTACATAAGATGAGTGGAACACTCATGTTCTGAGGAATCTCTCCAATCTTGTCAATGAGAAGCGTTTGACGTTCATCATGATTGGTATACTTCTCATTTGTTGGTTATTCATTGTTTTTTTTAATAATACACCCACGTAGTCGATTTGAATACTCCTATTCCTATAGCCCATAAAACAACGTTATCTCGTCGACCTCACATGCTAGTCTTCGTAAGTCATTGTTGTTCATGCAATGACCTGGACTAGGGAGATGATAATGAAATATTCCAAGTTCACTTAATAGGGTTCCATCAGATTACGTATCTGACAAACCCATTTGGAATGTTTTATTATCCATGGACTGTCGTTTAAATACTAAACCAAATTTAGGGCGACGAAATAACTAATTTATTTCTAATAATGAGAGTTTGTAAAGTTGAGCTTCTTCCGTAAAACCCCTTTTACCCACTCAATTTACTGGTCAAGGTTATTTCTAGAAAATACCTTATGCCTTAGACTTATGTATGACTCTCGTACTTTGTCTTAGGTGACAGTTTCGTTGACTACGGATGTAATCTGATTAAACTTTGCCAATTACCAATTAATTGAAGGTTGCTTTCTTCAATTTTGATAATTACTGGTAACCGTTTACTTGCTTAAAGGCTTTAATTTCATTCTTTTGTTTGTAGAGTTTGCAACAGTTCATGGCTTGAAACACTTTCAGCCTACTTTCCTTCCATGTTCCACTTTGAACTAACTCATCCTAGTATTTTTCAAGCCTTTTAGGATGTTAGTTGTGGTTCAGATTGTCTTATCTGAATTAAGATGTTAACGCCTCTTAATACTTCAGTGTTTGAGGTGTCTTGGGCAAATGCTAAATCATGTCCCACATGACCGATCTTATGTCTATATAATAACCATCTTCCTCATGCGTGTTTTCTCATCAGGGTCTCCCCGACTCTGAGTCTTGCCGAGCTATGTGCCATGAGATTTGGGTCGAATATCTCTTTTAGAGTCTTTCGCATTTGGACTTTTAAGAATCCCAAGTTTCTTATCTTAGTCCTATCATCTTTTGATCTATAATCATAGACCTATGATGCTAAAAAACAGTTCATCCTTTGTGGTCTTTCATTGAGTCAGTTCTCAACTGATCCTTACATCCCTATGTTATTCTCAATCTCTAGTATATGATGACGCATAAAATGTCTAGACGTTGACTGACGTCAGAAAGTCTAGCCTTGACCTGAAGTCCAACGGGTCAACCCAGCTTAAGGCAGCAGAACAGCTAAGCCCTCGACGCTGCACCACCTAAAACCCTAACTGGAAGGTCGGCCAGGACAAGCTAAAAGGCATCAGCTCTGTTTTACCCTCAGCACAGACAGATCAACCCTGGAATTGTAGAGTTTTGTATGTATCTAATACACTAATTATCTAATGACCCTTTTTCTGTTCTCTCCACTTAGCTGTATATTGTGAGAGAGATGAAGTTTTCTCCTGAGAAAAATCCAACCCTTTTTCTGTTCTCTAATGACCCTTATATAGAGAAACCCTAATTAGAATTTGGGTCTAATTTGGTTTCCATAAGAGTCGCAGAACAGATAAACACATCAGAACTCTTTCTGACTAAAATTAGGGTTTCCTCTAATTAGTGTGTGGCCGGCCACTTAAGCCCATTAATGGCCTCGGCCTGGCCGGCCCACTCTACTCTTATGGCCGGTCCTGATCAACTCCTTAATGGGCTTGATCAGGACACCCCATAAGTGGGGTTTTTCACCTTTTCGGGTTGCTCTTTCGAGCCCGATTCTTTCTATCTTTTTGACACTATCGCAATGGATTATATCCATCTATAGGCAAGCTCCCATGAGTCAACTCTCTCCGATTAAGCTACCACTCTTTGATGTAACCCGTTGTAGGATCCGGTCTATGTAAGCCGCGGATTATCGAAGTTATCTGACAATCGTAAGCGGCTTCTAGCTAAGTATTGCGATCCCTAATTTAACCGGACTAGATGATCGTTCGGATAAAGTCATCTTTATCCTAACTGAAAAATTGTATGCATTTCTATCTTGGTCGAAGGACACTCCTTCGGAAGGACATCTCCTTCAGACCGAAGGACTATATCCTTCAGTTTCCTACTTGTACTTAGAACAAGTGCAATGCTCGATTCCCATGTCACTTCGCATCTCATATGATACGTCATATCTTTTAAGACTTTCTTGATCTGGTGAACAACCGTCAAAGCTAATGATTAACTATTAATCCATTAGAGTACGACCGTACATTTTTAAATGCTTCTCCTCAAGTGGCCCGAAGATATAATCCTAACCTAGTTAGGAGGACATAATCCAGCCTTGTACTCCCACTTAACTTCATGTCTATCGTGTCATTCCAAGTAATCCGCTTTTATAACCTCCTTTTACGGCACGACGTTTGGGTGTACCAAAGTTTGACACTTCTTCAATTAGATGAGTGGAGCACTCATGTTTAAGGAATCTCTTCAATCTTGTCTAGGAAATTTCATGACATATTTCATTACTCATTGAAGAACTCTCATATTGGGTTACCAGTGTATATTCCAAATCATACACCCATGTAATTTACTCGAATTCCCAATTCGTATAGCCCATGAAACTGTGTTATCAGTCAATCTCACATGCTAGTCTTTATAAGTCATTGTAGTCCATGCAATGACCTGAACTAGGGACTTAATAATGAATATATTCCAAATTCACTTAGTAGGGTTCCATTTATTAGATCACGTATCTGATAAACCTACTTGGAATGCTTCATTATTTTGGATTGTACGTTAAATACTAAACCACGATTTAACGACGAAATAATTATTATTTCTGATAATAAGATTTTGTAAATATTGAGCCTTCTCGTTTAACTCCTCACACCCTCAATTTTACATGTCTGAGCTTTTCAGAAAAGCTCAATGCCTATGACCGTAATATGAGTTCTGTAGTTAGTCTAAGGTGATAGTTTAGTTAATTTGCCTTATCTATTTGGATTTTGCTGGTTATCATTCCGATAAACCTAGTACTCCAATACTAAATTAATACTTCTAAAGCTTTAAATATTTTCTTTTATTCCTAGAGTTTGCAACAGTCTCTTCCTGGAACCTCTCCAGCTTACTGTTTGTCCAAGTTAAGATTGTCATCTCGTTCTGGAAGTTTGCAACATATGACTGTATTGCTTTATTTCCTTGCATTGTACTGAGAATCTATCATAAGTCTTTTCAAGTACTTTATGATATTTCTCAGTTGCTATCCAGATTAGCTATCCAGATTTGATTGGTGATGACCATAAATACTCCAAGTATTTAAGACTTCAAGGTGATGTTAATCATGTCTAACATGACCGATCTTATGCTTTGAGCATAACCATCTTTTCTCATGCATGCTTGTTCATCAGAATATCTCAAATTCTGAATCTTGCCAAGCTATGTTCCCTGAAACTTGGGTATAATTACTCTTCTTGAGTCTTCACATTAGACTTTTCAAGACTTTGTTTTGAATAAATCTTATCATCTTCTCGATCTATCTTCATTGATCTTTGATGCCCAAAAGCCTTTCACCTTTATGTGTGGTCCTTATAATGAGTCAGTTCTAAAATGTTTTCAACATCAGAATGTTGTTCTCAATCTCTAGTATGTCTTCTACATACCGGACCAAAGAAAACTGGCTCAATCCCACTAACCTTCTTGAACTATATGAATTCAAGATTTATTTTCATTCTTAAAAGAAACCAACTTTTGATTACTTTGCAGAATCGAAGATTCCTACTCCTACTTGCATGCTTCAATCCTTCGATGGATTTCCAAAGCTTGCAATTGTCACTTAGCTTTTAGGAGGGTCAACTCTCTTTCGGAATGTGTCATGTGCACATTTTATTGCTTAGTGATTGATCATTATGGTTTTAAGCATCGTGACTTGAGAGATGGTCTTTTCATGCTCTAAACTAATAACTCTTTGACCTTCTTTCCTAGTCTAGCTCTAGGAAACAGTAATGTTTCCATCCTTGTCCGTTTTTCAAATTCTTTTTGAAAAGCCTATTTGTACTTAACATGAATTATTCCTTTAAGAAAATAGATCAAGTTCCAAACTTGATTTCAGACATGGATTCCATTCTAATCTTATGGCTCCAAGCCATATTTTAGAGTGATTCCGTCATAGCTTTTGTGTAGGTAGCTCATCTCTTCTTCAGTAGGATTTAGTCTTCTCAGACAGATCTATGAGCCTTCAAGGCCTACGAGGGGTTTGAACAACTTTGAGACGCTCTCAACTCCTTGAGGGCTCTCCTGCGAATCTAATTCGACTTATGCAGAAGGATCTCCGAGATCTACTATCTCTATCTCTATTTCCATATCTATCGGCTAAAATAGATAGGAACCGTAAATTCTAACATTCGTATACCACCATTGGTTTGTAATACCATTGTCAGTTTGTTGCTCTTATCAAATTTCTTCGATATCTTAAATTTCTCCCATTTGTCTTCTAGGAAATAACCATTATTTTAAGGAAAATACATAACGAGCAACAAACGCTTTGTTCTCTGATGGGTTGTAGAAGAATCTCCTATATTTCTTTATTCATAAAGAAATACATTGTCTTTCAGGTTTTAGACTGAATGCGGTTAGGTAGGAAGAACGACCTTGTTTGAGAATATATCCCAGAAAGTGTTTGGAAGATTTGCCTATACCCATCTTGATCGATTCATTCTAACATGATCGATTACTTTACTGGACTCATCACCCATATGACGTGTGTTGTTGGAGCAAGATGAGAGACTATTTCTCAACTTGTTTGATGGTCATCAAATTCTTGACTTAAATATTCACCATCTCGATCCAATCGAATGATTTATATTTTCGCTCAAGTGGATCCTGGTTAACTCTAGTTAGTGTATTAATAGTTTTACATACATCTGTATGTATGAAGACTATTAGTTCATTAGTCATATCTTCCTTTCTAAAAGGTTACTTTGTCAAATAGTCCTATTGAACAAAATTCACATGTGTTGTATGATTTTAAATCATTGGACTTAGAAGTCCATATCATTGGATCTTCCTCATGTGAGTTATGTCAATTTGAAGCAATGGCACAATCAGAGTTGACTTGTGATGCCCCGTGTCCCAAAATAGACACGACCACGTCCCGGCAATTCACAGACGAGACAAAAATCCGGCAGAGTCTCCTCTGTAAATCGAACCGGTCGCACCTGTAAACCTGTCATGCAAATCATACATTCGCATACACCAAATATAAACTATGGAGCGGAAGCTAAACAAACTCAACCCAGTTTCGGGTCGAAACCCGAACCACAAAAAGAACTATAAAAGCCTCATACACATCGATACAACTTATAAACAACTCTAAGTGTCACGTATATACATATTAGAGTTTGGTTTCTACTATAAATACATAACTTTAAAATAACGAGAAGCCAATAAACAAAAACCAAAGAAAACGACGCAACACCTCTAGCCTCGTCAAACAAGATCACCGGCTGAAATACAACTCCGCCTCGAGGCTACGACAAATCACCTACACACTAACAACTGGTAGGGGGTCAGAATACTCACTGACACGAGTTATCTGGTAGAAGACGAATCCAAAATCCATCATGTTTTCAAAAGTTCATTTAATAAGTTGTAAACATCATGACAAAACGAGTTATCAAAGCAGTTACCATATATACTATATACAAAACCATTTTCCTTAATCTAGCAAGCAATAGCAGTGATTAGCTGCCCAACCATGGTGCGCTCCCAATAAGAGGAGAGTTCCTCAGGAGAGCCTAATTACACACAAAGCAGAGGGATTCCCAATCAATGTCACCTCCCAGACGAGCGGTCAGGAGTACGTCCCTGAGCCTCGAACTGGAGGCACGAGCATCAATGGCCAGCAAGTGAAACACTCTACTCCCACTGGTCTCATGACTAGTGTCGCCCACCTCACCGGTCTCACACAGGTCACACCCGTGTCCACATGTCATCCTACCCTCAATGGCTACATGCCCGGAGGTTGACATAATCCGCAGTCGGGTACATACAAGAAAATCCCAAGTAGTTCGCAATCACAGTAAAAACAGTTCGAAAACATTTCTTGTATCGCAGTAAAACAATTCAACCATATTTCAGTTCATCACATAAATCGAGTTTCATGCTACCTAAACTCTAGTTATAATGACGCATATATAACTATAGAATCTAGCATATTTATTATCTATAAAACCATGTTGGATAAAGGATTCAGAACCCCTACCTCAGTCCTTACATAGCAAAAGACCTCCCGCCTACCAGACGACCCAATTCCTCCTCATTCGCGAACTCTGAGATAAGGAAGAATAATCAAAACCGAATAAAAACATTAGGTTCTTATACTAAGAACCTTCGCACAACAAAGAAATAACGTAAAGAAAACTTAAAACATAAAATTAAATTCGCGAACTTCGGAAGACTTTGAATATCACCGGATTCAATCAATCTAACTTCCACAGACATATCCAATCAAGCCCACTCATACACCGTTTGACCGGTACTTATGTCTTTAACATTTGGTTACTAAACGTCTACGCCAAATCCGAGTGAACCACCCTCGAAAGTTACCACACACACAACAACACCATAGATATCCCTAACAACGCATTACGCACTATAACAATCACAACTCTCTTATCGTTAGTCGGTTTCAATCAAATCTTTAGTCGTTAGAAATCTTATATCATTTATGATGTTTTTCTTTAAGGCGGTGTCCTCTAATTCCAACTAAAACATCTCCGAAAACCACAAAATATACGCAGTAGTGCATCAGTTTGACTAACCGTACGCTGCGTGTTCGAATGCTCATATTTCCCTCATCCGAACTCCAATAAACTCGTACTATACCTTTCTGGAATCGTCACAAGACATACTACAATATTGGTGAAGACTCAAACATCTGTTGGAACCTCTATGACTATCTAATACAGTAAAAACAGTAGGCAGTTTTCAGATTTGCTGAATAGCGCGTTGTTTAGTAAAACAGTCGTAATTCTCTCGTACGAAATCGGAACGACTTGTACCATACCATTCTGGAAAGCTAAGATCCTAATCTATGACTTTTGTGTTTCAGGAAAGTCCATTCAAGTAACATATAAAGCCCAGAAAGCCTCGGACAGTAGACTAAATTCAGTCTCGCAAATCGGCATTAATTTAATCCAAATAACTTCTCTCTAACATTGCTTAAATTCCAAAATCACCTTCAATTCATACTCGAATGAGATTATAGGTTGAAGATCTTCCACAAAACTCATACTCCTTCCATCTCCTTCCTTAATACACATGTTTTATACAAGTAATTCGAATTTCCCCTATGAATTGCACCTGAAACTTCCCTTTTTGATCGAATTGTTCTCCCCAAAATCGAAAACCCTTCAAAACTTGGGCTGTTACAATTCTCCCCCCTTATAGAAATTTCGTCCCCGAAATTTAGATCAACTCACTTCTTATCCCATCGATCTCTCTCGAGTCGATTTATTTTCATTTCATCGCTTCTCAACCAAATCACACCATAACTCGTCTTAATCCATCTGAATCTCTCTACCAATCCTCATCTTATGGTTCCTTCCTAATGTTATGGTCACACCATTGTGGCCACAATACTTCTCAAGTGGTTCAATATGTAACTTCTTCATTACCAGATGGCATTTCTCATATTTCCGGTTCCCCTAGGTTAGTTACTCCTGGCAATGCCTTCATATGAGAATCACCTGCTCGTGTGACTTAGGCTCACAAATTTTCACCACTAGTCCATACATATCAAACAAGTTGACCACATACAGCATCCTTCCCAAATGAGCCGATATATACATGTATCTTGTAAAATTTCTGAATAGTTCGTTGTCGTCGATCGTTGTAAACTTGTGTACAGTCAAATACCAATCACAGTTAACCTCCTCGTACTGTTCAGTCTTCAATACTTCATATTATCAATATGTCGACCTACCCAAAATTTATCATCAAAACCTCTTAACCCTTGGTTATCCTCTTATAACATCTTGTACATCAATGAAGGAAATACGTAACCATCTTAAATCATGCTCCGAGTCTTCCTTTCGCGAAAAAAAAACAAATCAAGAAACGAAAATCAAAAGAAACAAATACATATATAACATCTTTTATTCTTGGTAGTTTTTAATCTTGAAGCTTTTAGACACCTAATCTTGACCAATTTTATTTTTCCCTAAAGTCTAGAGCAGTCAATGCTCTACACTATACAAGACTTATCGAACACCATAACTAACTGCTCCGATACCAACTGTGACGCCCCATGTCCAAAAATAGACACGACCACGCCCCGGCAATTCACAGACGAGACAAAAATCCGATAGAGGCTCCTCTGTAAATCGATCCGGTCGCACCTGTAAACCTGTCATGCAAACAATACATTCGCATACTCAAAAAATAAACTATGGAGCGGAAGCTAAACAAACTCAACTCAGTTTCGGGTCGAAACCCGAACCACAAAAAGAACTATAAAAGCCTCATACACATCGATACAACTTATAAACAACTCTAAGTGTTACGTATATACATATTAGAGTTTAGTTTCTGTAATAAATACATAAATTTAAAATAACGAGAAGCCAATAAACGAAAACCAAAGAAAACGATGCAACACCTCTAGCCTCGTCAAACAAGATCACCGGCTGGAATACAACTCCGCCTCGAGGCTACGACAAAGCACCTGCACACTAACAACTGGTAGGGGGTCAGAATACTCACCGACATGAGTTATTCTGGTAGAAGACCAATCCAAAATCCATCACGTTTTCAAAAGTTCATTTAATAAGTTGTAAACATCATGACAAAACGAGTTATCAAACCAGTTACCATATATACTATATACAAAACCATTTTCCTTCATCTAGCAAGCAATAGCAGTGATTAGCTGTCCACCCATGGTGCGCTCCCAATAAGAGGAGAGTTCCTCAGGAGAGCCTAGAGTGCGTGAGATAGTACTGGCCCATTTAGGCACTAGCTAATGCACTACGTCTCCTCGAGAAAGAGACTTACCCCTAGCCGGTAAGTTCCTCTCCCACTAAGGGAGTCCGTAATCATTGAAGAGTTTACCTCATGATACATATATACCTTAAGTATCTAAATACATTTTTGATCACCGAGTTCGAATAAGAGAGCCGTCCCCCAATTAGCATGGAAGGACCTGAACCTCATTCTCTTCGGTACCCTGTCATGCATCTAATGCGATCTTTCAAAATCAGTTTCATTCATTTATCAAAACTAATATTCATATTCAATTCATTATCTTATCAAACACGGAAGTGGAACAACCAATAGCCATATCACACACAAAGCAGAGGGATTCCCAATCAATGTCACCTCCCAGACGAGCGGTCAGGAGTACGTCCCTGAGCATCGAACTGGAGGCACGAGCACCAATGGCCAGCAAATGAAGCACTCTACTCCCATAGGTCTCATGACTAGTATCGCCCACCTCACCGGTCTCACACAGGTCACACCCATGTCGACATGTCATTCTACCCTCAATGGCTACATGCCCGTAGGTTGACATAATCCGCAGTCAGGTACATACAAGAAAATCACAGTAAAAATAGTTCGAAAGCATTTCTTGTATCGCAGTAAAATAATTCAACCATATTTCAGTTCATCACATAAATCGAGTTTCATGCTACCTAAACTCTAGTTATAATGGCGCATATATAACTATAGAATCTAGCATATTCATTATCTATAAAACCATGCTGGATAAAGGATTCAGAACCCCTACCTCAGTCCTTGCATAACAAAAGACCTCCCGCCTACCAGACGACCCAATTCCTCCTCATTCGCGAACTCTGAGATAAGGAAGAATAACCAAAACCGAATAAAAACATTAGGTTCTTATACTAAGAACCTTCGCACAACAAAGCAATAACGTAAAGAAAACTTAAAACATAAAATCAAATTCGCGAACTTCGAAAGACTTTGAATATCACCGGATTCGATCGATCTAACTTCCACAGACATATCCATTCAAGCCCACTCATACACTGTTTGACCGGTACTTATGTCCTTAACATTTGGTTACTAAACGTTTACGCCAAATCCGAGTGAACCACCCTCGAAAGTTACCACAGACACAACAGCACCATAGATATCCCTAACAACGCATTACGCACTATAACAATCACAACTCTCTTATCGTTAGTCGGTTTCAATCAAATCTTTAGTCGTTAGAAATCTTATATCATTTATGATGTTTTTATTTAAGGCGGTGTCCTCTAATTCCAACTAAAACATCTCCGAAAACCACAAAATATACGCAGTAGTGCATCAGTTTGACTAACCGTACGCTGCGTGTTCGAATGCTCATATTTCCCTCATCCGAACTCCAATAAACTCGTACTATACCTTTCTGGAATCGTCACAAGACATACTACAATATTGGTGAAGACTCAAACATCTGTTGGAACCTCTATGACTATCTAATACAGTAAAAACAGTAGGCAGTTTTCAGATTTGCTGAATAGCGCGTTGTTTAGTAAAACAGTCGTAACTCTCTCGTACGATATCGGAACGACTTGTACCATACCATTCTGGAAAGCTAAGGTCCTAATCTACGACTTTGTGTTTCAGGATAGTCCGTCCAAGTAACATATAAAGCCTAGAAAGTCTCGGACAGTAGACTAAATTCAGTCTCGCAAATCGGCGTTCAATCGATAATTTAATCCAAATAACTTCTCTCTAACATTGCTTAAATTCCAAAATCACCTTCAATTCATACTCGAATGAGATTATAGGTTGAAGATCTTCCACAAAAACTCATACTCCTTCCATCTCCTTCCTTAATACACATGTTTTATACAAGTAATTCGAATTTCCCCTATGAATTTCACCTGAAATTTCCCTTTTTGATCGAATTGTTCTCCCCAAAAACGAAAACCCTTAAAACCTCGGGCTGTTACAAAACTGGTTTGAATCCTTTAACCGTAGCCTATAGTATCATTGGTAGCGTTTCAATTCTCCTAAAACCGACTTTGTTAATTTAGCACTGGTTTAAAACATTTGATGTTTCTAGAAGAACATAATAACACTTATTGTGTTCTAAGCTAGATCAGTGTCTAAAAGAAGACTTTGGTCCAATTCAGCATCCTTAGCAATTACTTGCTTCTGCTCCCTCTTGGACCTTTTCTCCTTTTAGTCAAGTATGTAATTCCCTTGAGCTCCTACCGAGCTGCATATCCGGTTACAAACACCTGTTGGAGGGAGTATACTATACTTGCCAAACTAACTTTCTTGACAGGGATACAAGAACCGGAATTATTAATTTCGTTTCTTTGTCTTCCCGATACTTAGGGTAGTTTCCTGTACTGGACTAGCCATTACTTTTAAAATTCTGACCCATATGCCTTATGAATCATAATAACTCTTCTTATATTCCTTTGGTTACTGAATCTGAATAACTTGTCTTTTAGATTCAAACGTTCCTCAATGTTCTTTTCAGTTGTCTTCACAAACTGAGGTAACAGCGAACATTAGGACTGGGATATTCTCGGACGTTTTCTTTATTTCGAATTCCAGAGTGTTTCTCGGATTCTAATCCAATTAAGGAAATAAGTTTTGTTTCATTCTTTCTTGAGGAATGAACGAAGGTTAAAAAACTATTTTCTAATAGTCATATATACTCTACACTAAAAGAAAAAGCAAAATTCTAAAACTTATTATCATAGCAAAAACACAGTTTTTGTCACATTATTCAATGAAAACCGTTCCTGGTTGAATAATGCGATTCCAAGACCCTATTTCTTTGAGGTTAAGCGTACTAGGGCACTGCCCTTAACCCCATCGTCCTGGGTGAGTAACTCTTTGCTGGTCATACTCCTATGACTCTTGGTTGATGAATAACACGTTGATGTTTTCAATTCATCCTTTGCTTTGAAATTCGAAACCCTTTTGCTGACTCGTTGAAAATAAGCAGTTAGATATGTAGACCTCTTCATAGATCTACCCGTACTGTCCTGAGGTAAAAGATGGCACCTTGAGGAGGCATCCAAACCATCGATGAACAAGGGCTCGACAGGTATCTTATTCTGGGTAGACTTTACTCAAAATTCTTTTTGGGGACTTTTACGTAATTATCTTGGATGCATTACTGTGAACTCTGACGTAACCATTCATGACTTTAATACGTAAAGTTTATGTAAGTTTGCGTAAGGAATTATTTAGTTACTAGTATAGCCCCTAAAAGATCTAATCTTGTAGGTTACTTCTTGTTCGCCTATGGTTCGTTCGGATTTACGTCCTTGAACCTCCATTGATTACTCCCACTTGAACCATGATCTCATCGTTCTTTTCATCAATGGATCCTATGAGGCTATGACCCTATACTCTAAGTATTATTCGGTCACATACTTACTGGTGCTTAGAACACAAGAGTCGATAACTTATCTAAAGGCAATATTATTCTAAGCATCCACATACATACATACAAAATGACATTCATAAAATAAAGTATGTATCCTAAATTCGTTTCTAGGTTCCCTATTTGAGGAAAATTGTGACATCTCTATGTCTAACGGGCTTTTAAGTTTATTTTCGTAAAATATGAACTAATGGCACATTATGTTTCTTCCTTAATGATTTCTAAAATCGATTGAAGGAAAAACTCCGTTTGGGCCCTTAGATGGCCCGGGTCAATGTCGGAAAAATTTTGTAGAAGTCGGAGAAGAAAAGTCAAGACCTCCCACTCGGACTAAGGCCCGAGTCATACTCGGAAGACCCAAGTCAAACTTGCTCAACATGCCAATTGACTAGCCTGGGTTGCCCCATGAGAAGTCTAGGACCAAGGCGAAGCACTGGCCGGACCGGAACGGCACAATCCAAATGTCAGGTCCATAGGCCTGGACGCGTCCATTCGCCTTAGACGCGTCCAAGACGAGTGTTGGTGCTTCATACGCGTATGACCGAGTTGTAGCCTTCTCGGAGAAAAAGTCCGAGAAATTAGGACGCTAGACGCTTCTGGGAGCATGGTCGAGGTCACGATCCTAGACCGAGAGTTTCACATCCTAGATCATCTCGGACTCCAACTCCGAGATGACTTAGATTTGCCCAGACGCGTCTAAGACGCGTCTGGTCGGGCAGAGTCGGTCGCGTCCTTGATGCCTGCTGGAGCACATCCTGGACGCGTCTTGTGCGCGTCCCGGTCCCGTCCTAGACGCGACCGGCCAACTTGCCCCGGGACAAGAGTTTAGAAATTTCCAAACTCTTGTCTTCTTCTTCCTTTTTTCTGCTACAGCTACTGTTTAGCTGCTATTTTTGATGAATTCAACACAAAAACTCATGATTTGGAAACCCGTTTTTCAAAATCTATAATCCGTTAGATCCGTTTTCGAAACCCTTATCAAAAATCTCAAAATCTAATGATTCTACGCATTGAAACTATTTCAAATACGTGTTTTGATTACGAACAAATCTAATGTAAACTAACCAAAACGTGTTCGAATCTCTATTCAAACTAATCTATCTAATAAATCAAGTATGGATCTAATTCGTTCTAGCCAAAACTTGTTACATGCAAATGGCTCGTGATGCCACTGTTGGGTTTGTATGTATCTAATACACTAACCATCTAACTAATGTTGTAAGCGGAATCTCAATCATCATATGATTAACACTAGTTTAACCAGGATCATATGCATGAACTAATAATGAACTAGAAACTGAAAGAAGAATACCTGGATTCACTTTCCACGAACTAGTCCAATAACTTTGTCCCGAAGAAGATGAGAGCTTTAACTGTCGCTCCTCTACTTGAGACTCCCGAGTAAATAACTTGAACTCCCTTATTTGTTGTCTGCTAGAACTCTATTGAAGGTTGAGAAGAAGAACCATTCTTCTTTTAACTCCATAGATAGATTCAGAGCTTTTTCTCTACAACCCTCTCTCTCCACTTAGTTGTATATTGTGAGAGAGATGAAGTTTTCTCCTGAGAAAAATCGAACCCTTTTTCTTTGGTGTCAAACTTTTTGTACCGCCAAACTCCGCGCCGTAAAAGGAGGTTATAAAAGCGGATTACTAGGAATGGCATGAAGTTAAGTGGGAGTACAAGACTGGATTATGTCTTCCTAACAAGGTTAGGATTAGTATCTCCGGGCCACTTGAGGAGAAGCAACTGAAAATGTACGACCGTACTCTAATGGATTAATAGTTAATCATTAGCTTTGCAGTTGTTCTCTAGATCAAGAAAGTCTGAAAAGATATGACTGAAGGAGTTGAAGGAGATGTCCTTCGACCAAGGTGACAATGCGAACAAATTGTCGGATAGGACAATTGATGTGGAAGATCATCAAGTCCGATTGATTTAGGGATCGTAGAGTTGTAGCTAGAGACCAACTACGATCGTCGAATTACGATGTAATTCGCGGCTAACTTCGATCGGATCCTACAACGGGTTACACATAAGAGTGTCAAATTGATCTAGGATATGACTAGTGGGAGTGAGATATAATCATGGGAGTGTCCCATAAACATATCTCATAGGCCTAAAAAGGAATTAGGCAAAGATAGTACAAAAAGGCCAAAAACAGGGTTTTTGGGCCTAGACCGGTTCGGGTACTTCTAGGACTCGGATTGGGCTGAATTTTGGAGGGTTAGTTGCTGATATAATAAAAATTATATCTGCCAATTTTCGTGGTGTTTGGGCACCTCCTCCTTAGGGAATTGAGAAAATACCAATAGTTGCTATTTTCGACTATTTCCCTAAATCTTATTCTAAAGGGTGTTTTAGGAAACCTAAAAGGAGGTGGATTCTTATTAGGGTTCTATATAAACACTCTTAGGTCAGAGAATAAGGTGTGGAATTTCTCTCTAAGCTTTCTTACTCTACCACATCAAGTAGAGAGGAGAAAGTGAGCTAATTCCCATTAACTATCTATCTAGTCAAAGAAGAAGGTGTTCTTCTTTTCCAACCACCATTGGTGTGCTAGCTATACAACAAGGTGGGAGATCAAATTGATTGCTCGTGTCCCAAGTAGAGGAGCTACACTTGAAGCTCTTGGTCTTCTTCAATCAATTCAACTAGTTCGAGGGAAAAACGATTAAGGTAATCTACTATCTCCATTAGATTAATTACTAGTTTTGCATGTGATCCTGGGAATACTAGTGTAGACATTAGATGTCATATTTCCGCTATAAACACTAGTAGAAGGGTGTAAATCCCTACAATGACGTATCAGATGAGATGCGAAGTGACATGGGAATCGAGCATTGCACTTGTTCTAACTACAAGTGGGAGACTTCCAAATATAGTCCTTCGGTGTGAAGGAGATGTCCTTCCGAAAGAGTGTCCTTCGACCAAGGTGGCAATGCGTACAGTTTGTCAGTTAGGATGAGGATGACTTTATCCGGAAGATCATCTAGTCCGGTTCAATTAGGGATCGTAATGCTTAGCTAGAAGCCGCTTACGATCGTCGGATCACTTCGGTAATCCGCGACTAACATAGACCGGATCCTACAACGGGTTACACCAAAGAGTGGTAGCTTGATCGAAGAGAGTTGACTCATGGGAGCTTGCCTATATATGGATATGATCCAATCTGATAGTGCTAAAAATGATAGAAAAGAATCGGGCTCGGAAGGGAAGTTTGAAAAAGGGCAAAACCCAATCTTAAGGGCAACCAAGGAATTCCCTTAGAGCCGGATCCTGTGAGATATTCCCGGGTGCGGAAATATCTGGGATTGTTGGACTGGGATAGTCCCAGTCCGAGATGAACTGGGAGTCCGAGACCTAAAGTCTCGGACATCCAGACGCATCCAGATGTGTCTGGAGTCTCAGTAGGTCTCGGTATAGTACCGAGACCCTATCCCAGACGCGTTTGGTAAGGCCAGACTTCACGGACTTCTTGTCCGAGAAGGTCCATGACTCCGACAGACGCAACCTGGACGCGTCTGGAGCACCGAGACGCGCCCAAGGCCAAAGGACGCGTCTAGCCTAGGGCCAAGACGCCTTCGGACCAATGGGTCCGACAAGTTTGGAACGTGTCGGTCCAGTCTGGCTAGTGCTAAGGCTAGGTCCTAGACTTGTCATGGGGCAACACGGGCTAGTCAAGGGGAGTGTTGACCAATTTGACTTGGGTCTTTCGAGTATGACTCGGGCCTTAATCCGAGTGGGAGGTCTTGACTTTTCTTCTATTGATTTCACCCAAATTTTTCGAAATCGACCCGGGCCATCAGAAGGCCTAAACGAATTTTTTCTTGAATCGATTTTAGAAATCATTAAGGAAGAAACATAACGTGCCATTAGTTGATATTTTACGAAAATTGACTTAGTAGCATGTTAGATATAGAGATGTCACAATTTCCCACAAATAGCGAACCTAGAAACGAATCTAGGATACATACTTTATTTTATGAATGTCATATTTTGTATATATGTATATGTTAATGCGTAGAGTAATATTGCCTTTAGATAAGTAATCGACTCTTGTTTCTAAGCACAAGTGAGCCCGAATAATACTTAGAGTATAGGGTCGTAGAATCTATTGATGAACCGAACGATGAGATCATGGTTCAAGTGGGAGTAATCAATGGAGGTTCAAGGACGTAAATCCAAACGAACCATAGGCGAACAAGCGGTAACCTAAAAGATTAGATCTTTTAGGGGCTATACTAGGAACTAAGTAATTCCTTACGTAAACTCACATAAACTTTACGTACTAAGTCATGAATGGTTATGATAGAGTTCAAGGTAACGCAAACTTGATAAATTTCGTTAAAGTCCCCAAAATTTTTTTTAAGTAAAGCCTACCCAGAATAAGACATCTGCTGAGCCCTTGTTCATCGATGGTGGGTCTACCTCCGCAGGGTGCCATCTTTTACCTCGGGACAGTACGGTTAGATCTATGAAGAGGTTACATGTGTAACTGGTTATTCTCAACGAGTCAACAAAAGGGTTTTAGATTTCGAGGCAAAGGATGAATTGAACACATAAACGTGTTATTCATCAACTAAGAATCATAGGAGTATGATCAGTAAAGAGTTACTCACCCAGGACGATGGGGTTAAGGTCAATGCCCTAGTATGCTTAACCTCAAAGAAATGGGGTCTTGGAATCGCATTGTTCCACCGGGGGCGGTGTATTAATGTGGCAAAAACTATGTTTTTGCAATGATAATAAGTTTTAGGATTTTGTTTTTTCTTTTAAAGTAGAATATATATGACTATTAGAATATAGTTTTCCAACCTTCGTTCATTTCATTAGAAGGAATGAAACGAAACTTATTTCCTTGATTGGATTAAATCCGAGAAACGCTCTCGAATTCGAAACAAAAGTCCGATAATATCCTATTCCTAATGTTCGATGTTACCTCAGTTTGTGAAGACAACTGAAAAGAACATTGAGGAACGTTTAAATCTAAGAAGCAAGTTCTTCAGATTCAGCAACCAAAGGAATATGAGAAGAGTTCTTATGATTCATAGGAACAAAGGGTCAGAGTTTTAAAAGCAATGGCTAAGCCATTACAGGAATTTACCCTAAGTACCTAGAAGACAAAGAAATGGAATTGAGAATTCCAATTCTTAGATCTTTGTTAACAAAAGTTAATCTAGCAAGTTTATTAGATTCCTTAGTGGGAATTATATACTTGACTAAAAGGAGAAAAGATCTAAGAGGGAGCAGAAGTAAGTAATTACTAAGGATGCTGAATTAGATCAAAGTCTTCTTTTAGACACTGGTCTAGCTTAAAACTTAATAAGTGTTATTATGTTCTTCTAGAAACATCTAATGTTTTAAATCGGTGCTAAATTAACAAAAGTCGATTATAGGAAAACTGAAACGTTAACAATGATACCATCGGCTACAATCAAAGGATTCAAACCGGTCAACTCTGGTTTTGTCATTGCATCAAATTGACATAAGACACATGAGGAAGTTCCAATGGTATGGACTTCTACGTCTAATGATTTTGAATCATACGACACATGTGAATTTTGTTGAAAATGACTATTTGACAAAGTCACCTTTTCGAAAGGAAGCTATGACTAGTGAACTAATAGTCTTCATTCATACATACGGATGTATGTAAAACTATTAACACACTAACTAGAGTTAACTAGAATCTACTTGACAAAAATATAAGTCATTCGATTGAATCGAGATGATGAATATTTAAGTCAGAAATTTGATGACCATAAAGAGGTTGAGAAATAGTTTCTCATCTTGCTCCAAACACATCATATGGGTGATGAGTCCAGTGGGAGTAATCAAACATGTTAGACATGAGTCGATTAGTGATGGGTATGCCAATCGTTTGAACACTTTATGGGGTATATTCTCAACACGGTCGCTTTTCCTCCCTAACCACATTCTGTCAATAGCTGAAAAGACACCATAAGAGTATGGGTTTGGAATGGTTCCAAAGAGGTATTTTCTCAAGGTCTAGAGATATGAAACTAACGTAAATGGTTACCGAGAACCAAGTTGTCATATCAAACAAAATATTTCTTTATGCGATAAAGAAATACAGGGATTCTTCCACCAACAAGTGGGAGAAATTTAAGATATCGAAGAAATTCGATAAGAGCAACAAACTGACAATAGTATTACAAACCAACGGTGGTGAACGGATGTCAGAAATTGCGGTTCCTATCTATTTTAATCGATAGATATGGAAATGGAGGTAGAGATAGTAGATTTCGAAGATCCTTCCGGATAAGTCGAATTAGATTCACAGGAGAGGCCTCAAGAAGTTGAGAGCGTCTTAAAGTTGTTCAAACCCTTAATAGCCCTTGAAGGCTCATAGATCCGTCTCAGAGGATTGGAAATCTGCAGAAGAAGAATATGAGCTACCTACAAAAGTTATGTCAGAATCACTCCGAAATATGATCATAATGGAATCTACGTCTAAAGTCAAGTTTGGAACTTGATCTAATTTCTTAAGGGAATAAGTCCCGTTAAGTACAAATAGGTTTTTCAAAGAGTTTGAAAAAACGGACAAGGATGGGAACATTAGTGTTTCCCAGAGCTATACTAGAAAAGAAGGTTAAAGAGTTCTTGGTTTAGACATGAAAAGACCATCTCTCAAGTCACGATGTTTAAGGCCATAATGATCAATCATTAAACAAAAGAATGTGCACCTGACACATTCCGAAGGAGAGTTGACTCTCCTGAAAGCTAAGTGACGATTGCAAGCTTTAGAAATCCATCGAAGGATTGAAGCATGCAAGTAGGAGTAGGAATCTTTGATTCTGCAAAGTAATCTAAAGTTGGTTTCTTTAAAGAAATGAAGAGAAATCTTGAATTCAGATAGTTCAAGAAGGTTAGTGGGAGTGACCCAGTTTTCTTTGATCCAGTATGTAGAAGACATACTAGAAATTGAGAACAACATCTTGAATTGGCTCAATAAAAGGACCACACACAAAGGTGTAAGGCTTTTGGGCATCAAAAGATCTATGGAAATAGATCGAGAAGATGATAAGACTTATTTAAGAAAAGTCTTGAAAAGTCCAATGTGAAAGACTCCAATAGAGTATTTCTACCCAAGTCTCAGGGAACATAGCTTAGCAAGATTCAGAATTCGAGATATTCTGATGAGCAAAGCATGCATGAGAAAAGATTGTTATGCGGAAAGCATAAGATCGGTCATGTTAGACATGATTAGCATTCACCTTGACGTCTCATAATACTTGGAGTATCCATGGTCGTCACCAATCAAGTCCAGATGAGCTAATCTGGATTGCATACAGTTCTTGAGAAGAATTTTACTCGGTGGGAAAATAAAACGGTTGAAAAAGTCATATGTTGCAAACTTCCAGAATAAGATGACAATCTTGACTTGGAAGAACAGTAGGCTGTAAGGATTCCAGGCAAAGACTGTTGCAAACTTTACAAACAAAAGAAAATAGTTAACGCTTAAGAAGCTTTACTTTAGCATTAAAATACTAAAGATTATATCGGGATGATAACCAGCAAAATCCACATAGATTAAATCTATTAACTAGACTATCACCTAAGATTAAAGATGGAAGTGATTCCAGGGTCATAGGCATTAAGATTTCATGAAAAGCTTAGAATGGTAAACTTGAGGGTGTAAGAAGTTACATAGGAATGCTCAAGATTTACAAAGTCTTATTATCTGAAATAATTTAATTATTTCGTCGTTAAATCGTGGTTTAGTATTTAACCGACAATCCAAAAATAGTGAAGCATTCCAAGTAGGATTATCAGATACGTGATCTGGTAAATGAAACCGTACTAAGTGAATTTGGAATAGATTCATTATCAATTCCCTAGTCCGGGTCATTGCATGGACAACAATGATTTACGAGTAAGGGCAAACTGGTGAGGTGACTGTTGACAGCGAGATAGAGAATTCGGGTTACCGAATTGATAGAGTTGCTGGAGAGAGCCCTCATTCTAGCGCCAAATGTTGATGTCAAAAAATAGTGAAGCATTCCACATGGAGAATCCTTGGTTTAACTTAGTAGAGTCCCACTCAAATAAGGAATCCTAAAAGGCCCTCAGAAAGATAAGATTTAGTTAGAGTTAAATCTAACTAGGACTCCTAATTAGGGTTTCCCTATGATGTGGCCGGCCAGACTAGCCCTTAATGGGCATAGTCTGCCCGACCCACATCCCACATATGGCCGGCCAGGGATCTCCCTCTAAGTGAGTTCCCTTATTGGCCCAAAAGTGGGTTTTGCTCCTTTTCGGGATTCCCTTTCGAGCCTGGTTCTTTTCTATCTTTTAAGCACTATTAGACTGGATCATATCCATCTATATGCTAGTTTCCATCAGTCTATTATCACTGTTCAAGTTACCATTTTTATGTGTAATCCGTTGTAGGATCCGGTCTATGTTAGCCGCGAATAACCAAAGTGATCCGACAATCGTAAGCGACTTCTAGCTAAGCATTACGACTCCTAATTTAATTGGATTGATTGATCTTCCAAATAAAGTCATCATTATCCTATGAGCCAAATCGTACGCATTGCCATCTTGGTCGAAGGACATTCCTTCAGAAGGATATACCTTCAGACCTTAAGGATATATATCCTTCAGGTCCACGTATGCTACGCCTCTGTCTCACGCCCTAAACTGGGGAGACAGCAAAGTGCTTACAGCTTACCAACTAAATCCCAGAATCTCCCTAAAAGATCCCAGCCGGTTACAGATCTTAAGTGTTTAAGCAAGCTTGGGCTTCAAGAGTCTGAGAGGAGAAAGTATCTCCCCAGAGATCTATCACTTCGACAAGATATCTACGAAGTATCCTTGAACTTAGGAACTTCTATTTATCTAAGATCTGATATAGACCCTAAGGAAACCCTAGATACGAATAAGAGGAAACGTCTCTAACGGTTTGACAGCCACCACCTCACCACAACCACTAGTCAAAGTCGGCTTAATATTGCCTATAAAAAGGACCCCATCGTCTTCCACAAGACAGGTTCACTTTCTCTGAGTAACACATACTCGCCCCCCTAAAGGTTCAATCAATATCCAATCTTTTACTACAAAGAACACCCTGACTGTCTTGAGCGCTGGAGAGGTTTTCGAACCCTTTGCAGGTTTTCCCCCTGGAATCAAGAAATCAGAAGCAAGAAGGAGGAGCTGGAGCTTGGAGCAAGGAGCAGGAGCAGGAACCAGAGCTGGAGCGAGAATCTGACTCAACATCACAGAATATTCACACATAACGGAAGTTGTCATGCATCAACTCCCATTTTCATGCTGATATAACGGAAGGCCATTTTTTGACATCAACATTTGGCGCTAGAATGAGGGCTCTCTCCAGCAACTCTATCAATTCGGTAACCCGAATTCTCTATCTCGCTGTCAAAACTAACCAATTTCCTCCCAAACTTATGTCATCTTTAGATAGCGACGCAACCAAAGAAACCAAGGATAACCCTACTCCCCAGAAGAAATAATGACAACAGTCGACCAACCGAAAGAGGATAAAGCACAGGGAATTGATGACGTAAGTTTATATGGCATTACCTGGGTTACGTAATTGAACTCTAAACTGATCCTTATATAGGCATTCATTATCAATTCCCTAGTCTAGGTCATTGCATGGTCATTGCAGGAGAGAGCCCTCATTCTAGCGCCAAATGCTGATGTCAAAAAATGGCCTTCAGTTATACCTACCCCGGGGATGAACTGATCGTCTACCTAGCGGCCTCCAAAGAAGCAGTTCTATGGTGGTGATAAAGACAATCAAAGGAGTAATGCACCTGGTGTATTTCATCAGCAAGGTCCTAAGTGGAGCAGAGCTGAATTACCCAACGGTCGAGAAATTAGTTTACGCATTCATCCTAACAACTAGAAAGCTGCGACCGTACTTCCAGACTCATACCATCGTCGTGCAAACCGACCAACCTCTCCGAAATGTACTCCGAAAGATGGATCTCTCAGGGCGACTAACTAAGTGGGTCGTCGAGCTCAGTGAATTTGATATAAAATACGTACCAAAGACCGCCATCAAGGGACATAGGGCTAGAACAAGTCTGGACCCTTTTCGTAGACGGAGCCTCCAGCGAGACAATAAAGGGAGCGGGAGCTGTCCTGATAAGTCCTGATAAGTCCAGAAGTAGAAAAGACTTTTCAAACGAGGACTTTCAAGTTCGCCATCACAAACAACGAAGCCGAGTACGAAGCTTTAATCACAGGGTTACGAATGGCCTTGCAAGCCAGGGTAAGCAACGTTCAAGTATACAACGATTCTCAACTCGTGGTCAACCAAATCAACGGGGAATACGAGGTAAAAGGAGTCGACATATCTAAATATGTCGGAAAGGTGAAGGACTTGATCCAACAGTTCGCCATGTTTACCGTTACGAGGATCCCTCGTGAAGAAAACGCGCTATCAAATGCCTTGTCTAAGATGATCCGGGGCCAAGCCACTATACCCGGAATAATCTTTTACACTCTAGAAGAAAGAAGTATTTGACAGAGCAGCCGAAGTACTGACCATAAGAATGGCCCAAGAAGACACGTGGATGAAACCATACGTCAAATATCTACAAACCGAGAAGTTGCAAAAATACGCTAACAAGGCTAAGAGGATCAGAAGAAACACCTCAAGATTCACCCTGTTGAGAGGGCTTCTCTATCAGAAATCTCTAGTTCATCCCCTACGGCGCTCCTTGGCAAAAGACAAGCAAGAATACGTAATGACAGAAATGCACGAAGGCACTGCTGAAAAGCACGCAGGACCCAGAACGTTGCAGAGATAGTTGACCCCGGCCGGATACTACTGGCCCAGCATGCTAAAAGACTACATAAGGCATACCAATGACTGCGAGAACTGTCAAAAACACGCCAACGATTACAGGATGCATCCTAACGAATTAACCTCTATCGTGAGTCCCTGTCCCTTTGCACAATGGGGAATCGACCTTGTAGGACCTTTCCCAATGGGAACAGGAGGAAAAAAGATGATGCTGGTCATAGTGGACTATTTTACTAAATGGGTGGAAGCGACAACACTGTCAAGAATCCGTCGGAAGACATCATAAAAGTGCTTTGGAACAAGGTGATAACGTGATTCGGGATACCAAGGGTCTTGATCATGGACAACAGACCTTAGTTAAACAACAAAGCAATTAAGAAGTTCCTAAAGGAGTACGGAATCAAGCCGGAGTATGTCAGCCCCGCTCATCCAGCCGGGAACAACCAGGTCGAGGTAACCAACAAAACTTTGGTTTCGACACATGACAAATACTCATTGAGAGGAAGAAAACCATACCTGAGGATGCTTTTCAACGTCGTCCAATCGTCTATGATTTGTTTTCCCTCATCAATGAGTCTCCATTGCATTGCATTGAATTGTTCACAAGTTCTTTCGGACATATGTTGTTCAACCAAAAAAACTTTATCATTATCATGAACTTCTTGATTTCTGAACCAATCTTCCATGCGTTGAATCCAGAAATTTATATGGAATTAACCTTCGAAGAGTGGAATTTTAGAAACTTGATGAATTTTTCTTTCATCTTTCCGATCAATATAAAATTGAGTTGTATCTCTAATAGGATCCCAACATAAACGTGGAAAAATTTTCCAACATTCAAGAGGAGATGTATCCATAGATATATATACTTTTTTATTTTTTTTGAGAAATAAAAAAATTCCAGAATTTTGATGGTTCTGAATACCACTTGATGTAGTCGCAGCGGAATTAAAGAAGAACAAGAAAATAAACGAAGAACGGTAAAGAAAACGATAAATAAACTAAAACTTTATTAACTTCAATGGTTTTTCTCTTCAATATGAATATCAAAATAGACTAGACCTCCATTTATAAGATAACAGACTTTCCTAGATAGACTCAAACTAGGATTCCTAAATATTAAAGATACTTAAAACATAGAAACTCCTAAAGAATAGAAATACCAACATAAGGTAATTTCCTAATCCTAAACTAACTAGGACCACTAATGTAGCCGATTAGGTCGTGGGCACGCGTGAACGTGGGCCCACGCGTTATGCGCCTGCATCACCTAGTCTAACGTGTCAACCCACTCAGACTTCGTATGGTCACGCCACCACGTGTCTAGACAGTTGAGGAATGAGTCAACTCAATTCCTAGTATTTCGCTACACGTCGGAGTCATGGTAGAGGACCGAGTCTTGCGCTACTTTAAAGGAGTAGTAGATCACTTCTACTGGCAACGAGCAGACTAAGGTGGCAGGTATCGTAGGGCTACGATGTCCTTTCGAGAGATCAACGGATACGAAGGCACTCTAGTGGGATCCTACTATTACGGATCTAACAAACCTGCGCCCCAAGGGTGGTTACTCGCCTCTAGACTCTATAAATAGAGGAAGCGTCACTCTTGGGAAAGGATCATCAGACTCTCACTGGAAATCACTTTCTCACTCTCTACTTAGCATTCCAAAAACTATTTACTCTGATCACTTCACTCATTCTCTACTAAAGCTCCGGCTGGAATTCATCTACTCCGGTAACCTCTTATCTAGGTTTGTCTAAGGAGGGTTTCTAACCAGAAGTGTATACTATAACTCACAAGATCTTGCTAGAGGCTCTTTGTTCCTCTTCTGTCTTGCTAGCCTACTCTGCCGTAACCAGATGTCTACTCTGTCGTGATCAGAGGTCTACTCTGCCGTAACCAGAAGTCTACTCTGCTGACCGAGTAGTCGAGAAGCTACCCCGACTCATCACTCCGTAGAACCGAGCTCCGACCACTCTACGAGTTGTGCCACCTCCAACCCTACAACGACACTGATATCATTAGTAACTCTATCTTCGATCTATTCACTTTATTTTTCGAACTAAGTTACTGACTTGACCGTCAGAGGGTCCTTGGCGACACCATCCCTGGTGCCCTTGGACTTCACGGTTTTGTTTCTCTTGTGCATGTTTACCGGTTACTAGTACCCATTTCCTACCCAGACGTTAGGCTATCAATACCCGTTTCCTACCCGGACGTTCGCCTACCTAGCCGACTACCAGAACCAACCTTCTGCCCGTTTGCCCTTCTATTTGAAGGCCCGAAGCCTAGTTGCTGGTGCCCACCTAACAATCTCTCTAATCGTGTTACTTTCTATCCGTCCACAGACTTATGTATATATGTTCATGTATAATATTTTGTTTGATCATAATTGGATTAGTAGGATGATTAGATTATGATTCACGGATAAATTTTCTAAGAAGTGGTACCAGAGCCCTCCATTAAGGATGGAGGTAACATTACAAAGTTTTTAGCTTCTTGATCATGAGAATACTAAGGTTATGAGTTGTTTTACGCTAAAAAGGAACAATTTAGTATGATTTTGGAAGTACTTGTGGTTATTTTGGTCTTCAAAACCATGATAAATTAAAGTAGAATTCATTTTGGATCAAGATAATTAAGTTGAAAATGACTAATTTTTTATTATTACGATCTTCATCGAGGAAAATTATGATTTCATAAAAGTTGATTTTAGACATGAGCATATTAAGGTTTGATTAAATTATTTTGGATAAAAGAAATTTAAAGTCCACATTTATAAAGTTGTTTTTTAAGATTATTATGATCTTTATACTCAGCATAAGAGATATAGTACTGTTAAGGAAAATAAGAAATTATAATTTGTGTTAGTTCAATTGATTTTGATGTTCATGTTCATGTTATAGCATGAAGATAAAATAATTTTGATTGGCCTAACTAGTTTGATGACATTGTTCGATTAAATTTGATAATTTAATTTTGATAATATATATTAATTTTGGATAAAAAAAATCCACTTAATTTGGGTTGATCTCCCCTTAATGTGGGAATTGGATGCGCCCCGCATTAAGGGGGGAGCGTTTCACCCCACATTAAAATTGGGCTTCTGTGTGGATAACGCCCCACTTTAAAGTTGGGGCGGTACCCACGCTCCACTTTAATGTGGAACGTGGACAAACCAGTCAGGCCAATCTGACTGGGCTGAATAGAACTGTTTTACTAGTATAACTCGCTGGGTCAGATCCCAAGTCAGACTGACTTGATCAAATTTATGGCCTTAAAATTGGGAGTGTAACCTCCATTTTAATGTGGGTAAAGGGCCTTTAAGTTTTAGAATTAAATTTAGATAATAATGGCCTTTAAATTGGGAGTTTTCTTGTTTTCACGTGGGCGTTGATAAATTGATTAATTTGATTAATTCAATTTATTTATGGTGAATTGTAATTGGACCACTTTTCCCGAGCACCAAGATAGTAAGGTCTGAATTGTTTAATGAAATTAGTTTGTAGAGACTAGTTTGACTTAATCATACCACTAAGTCAGAACGGTCTAACCAAGAGTCAAACCCACCTGACTGGCATGAGTCAGACCACTAATAGATTAGGTTTGAATTTGCTTGACTCGGTCAGACTTTCTTGACCGAGTCAAACTTTTGGGTCAAACAAACTGTTTTTAGTCATACTCTTTGGATAAGTTGAACATATTTATTAAAACAAAGTCATTTCACTGAGTTATAAAGATTGACTTTGGTCGGACTCGTTTGACTTGTTTGGACACTAATTTTTTGGAGTTTTTCAAGTAACAGTTCTTTTAAAGACATGAAAAGATATCAAGGACTTTTCTACTCCAAATTCAAATAAAAGTTAATGGGTACATGCCTCGAATGAAAATAATCTAACATTTGAAAGAACTGAAGCAAAACATCGCCAAAGTGACCTCTTTTGTGTAAATTAGTTTTTGAATATGTTGGAGTCGGTTGTGTGTGTGTGTTAACTCATGCTAATATTATGCGGGTCGGAAGGAAGTTTAATATTTGGCAGAATTACATATGCACCTGTGGTGATAAATGTGTGATGATTAGTAGGTATCCATGTGAACAATGACTTTGTCCAAAGATGAACTTGTTCTTTGACAAGATTTATCGTCAACATTTGATTGATGCACAAGGTATCGCTTACAATGTCCAAAGACTTGATATCAATGTCGTGCTCGGTATCTTGGATAATAACCCATACTTATTGAAATTTTTTTGAAAAGTCAATTTTAGTATGTGAGCATGTGTATGATTTTTCAATTCTCGGTGAAGTTAAACTGTATGTGACTCCTATCAGTGATTCTTGTCAAAAAATTTGCTGAGGTAACTAAGGTCATTGATTTCCTTGCCGAAATCGAAAAAGGGTATGAAAAAGATGATGAGATAGAAACAGGAACGTTTTTTAACGAACCTGAGTTCTAGAAGATACCAAGGCAATGGAAACATGAGGGAGTACATCATGAAGGTGTCTATAGCTTCAAAACTCAAGGAACAAAATCTCGAGTTGTATGAGGCCTTACTCGTGCATTTGATATTGAATACTCTTCCAGCACAATATGGTTAATTTAAGGTCAGCTATAATTGACAAAAAGAGAAGTGATCTTGGTAAGCTCATTTCTAACTGGGTGCAAGAAGCGAAAAGAGTGAAGCATTGGGATTATGAAAATGCTCATCTGGCCAGTACCTTGAAGAGAAAAGGCAAAGAATGAAGGAAGGATATTAGAGTCATTATAGTGACATGAGCTAACATCCTTCAAAAGAAACAAACTAAAGGAGTTTTTCAAATATTCAGAGTTTAAGACACAGTGAATTTTCTCTAGGGTGGTGAATACACATTTAGAGTAGTTCATCGCAAGGGACTAAGAGTGGGTCTTATAAGTCGAATAAAAGGATAATTTGACTCCAGAAAGCATGCAACAAATTTATTGGTATCACAAAAGATCAAGGGCTTTAAAGTTTACGGTCCCACAAGAATGTCTGTATTCTAGGACCTGCAATAATTTCTAGGATGTTGAGTTTGGGGGAAATATGAGGTTAGAGACACTGTCTTTGAGGAGGAATCAATTGTGATCCCTAAGACTACTTTTGACAATGTATTAATTTTAAAACGTAAGATTGTCGAAGAAGGAGATTTGGAAACCATGGAAGGCAATGTTGAACAACTCCCTGCTTCAATTAAGGAAGTTGTTCCTGAAGAACAAACTCAACAACCTCAAGAAGTGCCATGAAGGAGATCCATACGAGAGGAGATAAGTATTATATCTGGTGATTACATAGTATATCTATAAGAACATTAGGACATTGGTGGGTTGACAGAAGATAATTCAATCAACTTTCGTCAAGCCATGCAGGATTCTAACTTTAAAAAATGGACCAACACCATGAATTAAGAGTACAAATCTATGAAAGGCAATCAAGTTTGGGATCTTGTCTCATTACCTGAAGGATAGAAACCCATTGGTTGCAAATTGAGTTTTAAACCAAAAGGATTCGAAAGGTAATGTGGAAAGATATAAGGCTCATCTTATGGATAAAGGATTCACTCAAAAGGAAAGCGTGGACTATAAAGAGACTTTCTCTCCATTTTCTTAGAAAGCCTCTTTTAGGAACTATTATGGCACATGTTACAACTTTCGGTCTTGAGCTACATCAGCTAGATGTTAAAACGGTGTTTCTCAACAAAAAAAATGTGTTTGGTGACCCAAATAATGTGGTTGGCAAATTAAAGAAATCTATTTATGGGCTTAAGCAAGTTTTGGTAAGTGGTACTCCATGTTTCATCAAGTTGTAGTCTCATTTGGTTTTGAGATAGATGTTGAAAAATGTAAGTATCACAATTTCGGTGAGAGTAAAGTAATGTTCCTAGAGGCAACTACCAAATATGGAAATGTTGCATGGTGTTTAAACATCTGTATCAAAGAATTTAAAATGATTTTGGTGTGGTTTGATACGTATTAGAGATCTAGATACATCAGAGTCATTCTATAGGGCTCTCTTAGATCGCCCTAGAAGAGCTATAAAGAAAGGTTTGTAAGAGATATAGTTTGATAGACCGTAACCTAAGAGATGTTTTATCGTCAAATGAGATAAATTTAGTCCGTCCTAAAGCAATATTTAAGTTAAAGAAATGCAAATGTAAAATTTATTGGCATGTCTTATAGTTAGTTATGGTACTAATTATTGTAAAGAGGAAGAATAAGTTTTACTATTTACAAAGAATTATGGATTTTATGCTCACGTCAAGAAGTCAGATCCTCTGGGAGATCATAAAGCATTTGATTCCGACTATAGTGGATGCAAATAATTGGAAAACTAGTATAAGGCTACACTCGTTTATTTGCTGAGCAAGCTATATTAGGAAGAGTGTTTATAAACACTCATAGCTTCTTTTGTCATGTAATAGAATTTGTAGCAACTTATAAGGCATCAAGTACGGATTAGGTTTGCAATGTTTAATTTGTCACTAGAAGGTTATTTTGAGTGTGTTATTATACCATCAAAGTTATATTGTGACAATACCTTTGCACCTTTTACATACTAACAACAACGAGAGATACAATAAAAAGTTCTCGGTTGTGAAAGAAATGACACAGAGTGGGTTTCTTCTAGAGCATATTAAGACAAACTCCATTATTGCAGATCCGCTAACTAAAGGAGTAACATCGAAGGTGTTTAATGAAAACATTGTTCTCATTGGGTTATATTACTACATGGTAATAAGGTTTAGTGGGAGTTTGTACAAATATGGTTTGGTGTTATTCAAATATTGATCTATGTTTTGGTATTTGGTATTTTCTGCAGAATAAAGTATTAAAGCTAATTTACACTCCGTCCTATTGTGTTAAGGTTGAACTCACTAAAGTTAAGGTAGGACCAGTTGGAAATAGGGATGGTAAGATTACATTGCATGTAATTTCAATGCTACGCGTCCATGATTGATCTATGTCATTTGGTTATGTTGGTATGTGTGACTACTGATGGATTTAGTGACAATTGAATGTTAAGAAAGTCCCTTTATCCCATAGCACAACTAATAGACCAGATTGTTTGGGATACCTAAAATATGCTAGTGCAATTTGAGCTCATAAGGATGTACATGAAGGATTTATCCGTTCGGTCTGAAGGAGATGTCCTTCCGAAGGAGTGTCCTTCGACCAAGGTGGCAATGCGATCAATTTGTTAGTTAGGATAACGATGACCACACGTAAAGATCATCCAGTCCGGTCCAATTAGGGGTCGTAATGCTTTGCTAGAAGCCAACTACGATCGTCGGATCAAGGAGTTGATTCGCGGCTAACATAGACCGGATCCTACAACGGGTTACACATAAGAGTGGTAGCTTGATCGGAGAGAATTGACTAGACGGGAACTGGCTAAAGTTGGATGGGATTCAACTAAAAAGGCCGAAAGGGTCCGAATGGAGATTCGGGACAAGATAGAAGAAAGGCTCTTTGGGCCGACCATGAGATGGCCGACCAGAGTAAGTGGGCCGGCCACATAAGGCCCATGGTGGGCTGCCCTGGCCGGCCACACTTAAGGGGATTATCAAAATACCCCAAAAAGGGTATTTTGGTAATTATCTTTTCTGTGACCCAGAAAATAGAAAACCTAATCTGAATGAGATTGTAATTAGGGTTTGTCTATATATTGGGTCAGTAGAGAACAGAAAAGGTGTGGATTTTTCTCTAAGGAAAAATATACAGCTCTCTCTCTCTCTGAATATACAACTATTGGAGAGAGAGGAATATAGAGAAAAAGTTCCCATTCTATCAATCTAGTCAAGAAGAAGAGTTCTTCTCAACCTTCTAGTAAGTCCTAGCAGTCTGAAAGGAAGGGAGATCAAGTCTATTCACTCGGTGTCTCAAGTAGAGGAGCTACAGTTGGAGCTCTCGATCTTTGCATGCGATTGGAATGGTTCGAGGGAAAAACGCGTTAAGGTATTTATCCCTCTCTAGTTCATTGATTAGTTTATGCAAGTCGATCCTGGGCAATCTAGTGTTAAACATGAGATGTTTGAGATTCCGCTTACAACACTAGTTGGTGTATAGGATACACAAAACCCTTCAGTGGCATCACGAGCCGGTTGCATGAAACTATCTCTGACTAGTCGAATTAGATTCGAGCTTGATTGATTAGATGATTTTATGTTTAAATAGGGATTTAGACATGAAATTGATTAGTTTAAATTAGATTAAGACTTAATCGGATAGAAAATTGAAAGAGTTTCAATGGGAAGACTTTAAAATTTGGTGTTTTTGAAAAGAGTTTTCAAAATAAAATTTTAAAGATGATGGTTTTTTGAAAAGAGTTTTCAAATTGCTGGTTTTTGGATGAAGATTCATCAAAAACAGCAAAAAGATGGAAGATTTTGAAAAATTTGGAAGGGAACATGGTCCTGTCCAGGAGCCGGACTGACCAGGACGCGTCCCAGGACGCGTCTGGCCAGTCGCGGACGCTCAGGACGCGTCCCAGTCCTTCCCGGACTGGGAATCCGAGAGCGTCTCGAATTAGGACGCGTCCGAGTTTTTCTCGGACAGGAAGACGCGTCCGAGAGCGTCTCAGACTGGGAGTCCGAGAGCGTCTCGGACAGGGATCCCGGGAGATCCGCGTCAGGCACCTGAGGTCGCGTCTTCCAGACGCGACCAGGACTAGACCTTCCAGAACGCGTCTGGGACGCGTCTAGTGAAACCAGAAGCTGTCTCGGACTGGGAGTCCGAGAAGCATAGGCTTGGGCAGAGCGTCTAGGACGCGTCTGCGGGGCTAGGAAGCGTCTGGCCTAGGGCCAGGACGCGACCACCCGAGGGACTTGCCACGGTCTGGAACGTGCCAATCCGGGTCCGACCTTGGTTCGGACCTTGACCGTGACTTGACTGGGTCTAGTCAAAGGGTCCCTTGACCAAGTTTGACTTAAGTCTTTGGAGTTAGACTCGGGTCTTTTGGGCCTTGACTTAAGTGGGAGGTTTCTGTTTTCTTCTTCCAACTTTGACCATATTTTTTCCGAAAGCGACCCGGGCCAACCAAAGCCTGAATCGGAGTTTTTCCAAAACGATTTCAAAATCGTTTAGGATAAAACCAAACAAGCCATAAGTTGGACTTAAGGCATGTTAGACATAGAGATGTCGGTAGTATCTCCCGAAAAGCTATCTAGAACATAGCAAACCTAGATTCGACCTAAGTAAGCGAATCTCATACATACTTGGGTGTTTTATGAGTGTCATATTATTATGTATGTATGGATGTGAATGCGGGTTCTAGAATGGCCATAGAATTGTTCTATCTTGTTTTTAAGCACGGATGGGTGCCCGATGTAATTAATTTAATTTCAAGTTTTATACGATCTGCGAATCGTTGAGTCTTGTAATTAGAGTTAAGGGTACAATTGAGTCCATTGAAGAGCCAAAGGATGAGATCGTGGTTCGAGTGGGAGAATTCAATGGATATTCGAGGATGGAGATCCAGGCGAACAGAGGCTAAACAAGCAAAGAACCTAAGAAGATTAGATCTTTTAGGTTAGGGGCCATACTAGGATCATGTCTGCTTGATTTATTTTCTCGCGCGCATTTACTTATTTACATTTTGTGTGGTGTATGATTATGTTAGAGTTCACAGTAATGCATGCAAACAAAAACGTAAGAGTCCCCAAAAAGAATTTTGAGTAATGCCTACCCAGATTAAGACACCTGTTGCGCCCTTGTTCATCGATGGTGGGTCATGCCAAAGCAGGGTGCCATCTTTTACCTCGGGACAATACGGGTAGACCTATGAAGAGGTCTACATGTCTAAATGGTTATTCTCAACGAGTCAGCAAAAGAGTTTTGGATTTCGAGGCAAAAGGATGAATTTAACACATAAGTGTTATTCATCAACCAAGAGTCATATGAGATATGATCAGTAAGGAGTTACTCACCCAGGAGGGTGAAGTTAAGGGCAGTGCCAAAGTACGCTTAGCTTCACAGGAATGGGGTCTTGGAATCGTATTATTCATAGGGGGACGGTTTTCATTGAATAATATGGCAAAAAGTGTTTTTGCGTAAACATTGAATGTAGTACTTAGCAAAATCCTTATTTTGTTTCTGTAGAGTAGAGATGGCAAATAATATTAGTTCACGTTTAGATAGAGATCTATACGACTTTCTAGATTGGGAAGAAGATCAGAGAAGAGTTCTCGATGCTTCAAAGAAAGAAAGCGTAATAGAGCTACCAGAAAGGGAAGTGGAAGTCGGTGCCTATGTTATAGAGGTCAATTTGGCAGATATGGCTGACTCTCCCTCATGGGTATATGATACCGGATGTGGAGCACATATAATTTCAGAATTAGATGAGCTCAAGGAGGTCAGGTATCTGACAAAGAGCGAGATGGTTCTACGAGTCGCAAATAAGGCAAGAGTTGCTGCTGTGGCTGTAGGAACTTTCGAGCTCAGTTTAGAGACTGGGTTGATATTAGTGCTACGTAATTGCTATTATGTACCCACTATATCGAGGAACATCATCTCTGCGTCAGTGTTAGACAAAGAGGGATATCACGCTATAATAAAGGACAAGAGTTGTTCTTTATACAAAGGTGAAATGTTCTATACTAGTGCTAAGCTGCGTAATGGTCTTTATGTTGTGAACATAGAAGACGAAATCCTGAACATATACACGAAACGGCTTCGTACTCATGATTATAACCAAAGCTATCTCTGGCATTGTCGTTTGGGTCACATTAACATGAAACGCATGCAGAAGCTTCATGCGGATGGACTTCTGGGATTGTGTGATTTGGAATCATACGATACATGTGAGTCATGCTTAGTGGGCAAGATGACAAGATCGTCCTTCAAGGGGAAAGGAGATCGGGTGAGTGAACCTTTAGGATTGATACATACGGATGTATGCGGACCTATGAGTACACTTGCGAGAGGTAACTATGGCTACTTCATAACGTTCACTGATGACTTCACTAGATATGGTTACGTATATCTAATGAGGCATAAGTCGGAATCGTTTGAAGTGTTCAAACAATTCCAGAACGAAGTAGAGAATCAGCTTGGCAAGAAAATAAAAGCCATTCGATCGGATCGAGGTGGTGAGTGTTTGAGTCAAGAGTTTGAGGATCATCTTCGGAGTTGTGGAATAGTTTCACAACTCACTCCTCCAGGAACACCTCAGATGAACGGTGTGTCCGAGAGGAGGAATCGAACATTGATGGACATGGTTCGATCGATGATGAACTTGGCCGATCTTCCTAACACTTTCTGGGGGTATGCTCTAGAAACGGTTGCTTTCACACTTAACCGAGCTCCGTCAAAAGCTGTAGAAAAGACGGCATATGAGATATGGACTGGAAAGGTTCCAAAGTTGTCTTTTCTCAAAGTCTGGGGTTGCGATGTTTATGTAAAGCGTTTACAAGGAGATAAACTAGCACCAAGATCAGACAAGTGTCTCTTCGTCGGTTATCCGAAAGAGACAAAGGGGTATTACTTCTACAACCCATCAGAGAACAAAGTGTTTGTTGCTCGTGATGGTGTCTTCCTTGAAAAGGAGTTCCTTTCCAAGAAGACAAGTGGGAGAAATATAGAGATCGAAGAGGTTCGATCTGAGCAACAAACTGACACCGTTGTACCGATGTCAGAAGTCGCGATTCCTAACTATTATGAGCCGATAGAAAAGGAAAGAGAGGATGAGATGGTAGATCTCGGAGATCCTCCCGCGCAGAGCGAATGTGATTCGCAGGAGAACCCTCAAGGAGTTGAGAGTGTCTCACCTGTTGTTCAAGCCCCGCGTAGGTCCGCAAGGCTGATTGAGTTATCTCAACGACAAGAGTTGTTGTTGGTAGAGGATAATGAACCCAGCACCTACAGAGAAGCTATGACGAGCCCAGACTCCGAAAAATGGCTGGGAGCCATGAAATCCGAAATGGAATCCATGTCTGAGAATCAAGTTTGGAACTTGGTTGATTTGCCCGATGGAGTAAAACCCATCGGATGCAAATGGATTTTCAAGATGAAAACAGACAAGGATGGAAACGTGAGCGTTTTCAAAGCTAGACTCGTGGCAAAAGGTTACAGACAAGTCCAGGGTATAGACTATTATCCGAAACCTAATTAGTTCATTAAGCTAGGTTTTGAGTTATAAACAAAAAGTGATTTGTTGATTGAATGCTTGTCTTAAGTGTCCATTTATGTGGTGAAATCGAAATCCCTAGATTCTTTTTCTCACCTTGATTTCATTCTTATTATTCTATTAGTATTGTTTTCTTTCTTTAAGTAGTTTTTCAAATCAAATCAAATTTTTTGAAAGGGAGTTTTTAATTCGAGATTTAGGTAAAATAGCTTGTCCTTTGGAACGATACTCGATCTTATTTTAAATACTATAACTTGACCCCTACACTTGGGGAAAGACCTAATTTTAGGCCAATCACCAGCCCAAGCATAGTATCAAGCACTGGTCCCGGGCTCAATCAACTCTTTCGGACAACTCGCCCAGGTCTTTTGTGACGCCTTTCGAGGAAGCACCACAATCAAGAGAAAGACGGACGAGTTGTTCAATATAGTCCAGGGGAAAAGAGAAACCTTGGCGACTTATTGGCAAAGATTCCGCAACCTCATGGTGCAAGTCCCCGACCTGGACCTAAAGGTCGCCTTCGCAGCCCTGTTGAGAGGCCTCCGACAGGATGACGTCATCAGGGACATTTTCGGAAAAGAATTTGACACCCTAGCCGAGCTAATAGAGAGGGTGCAACAACTCATCAGGAAAGAAGAAAACTACCAGCGGATGAAGGAGGTGGCAAACATCCCGTATGAAAGCGAACCGATCCGGAAGAAAGAGCGAGAAGAAGCCAGGCCTCACAAAGAACGAGAGTGAAATAGAAGACCCAGATTTGATTTCGGCACCTACACTCCGTTGGTCAAAGGTAGGGAGAAAATTCTACAGATACTCGTGGCACAAGGAAAAACAGAACTTCCAAGACCTAACGACAACAAGGACGAGTTCGGGTTCAGAGACATGACCGCATGGTGCTCCTCTCACCGAGGCTACGGTCACAAAACCGACAATTGTCGACATCTCAAGAATCTCATCGAAGAAATGGTGAGGAAAGGCGAGCTAGACAAATACATCCGGAAGGAGCAACGACCCTACGAATATAAGAATAGGAGGTCAACAAACAAAACTGGAATTGGTTTCGGGCTAGATCCTGACAAGCAAAGCTCGATCGTCAAAAAAGCCACTGTGGGCTCAGATGAACCCTCTGAGGTCATGGGAAATGTCAACACTATCTCAGGAGGATCGACTTTCGACGGAGTACCAAGGGAGAACAACGGAGATACGCCAACGAGGCAAAAAACTCGCTAGTTCTGTTTATGAAACCTAGTTTAGAAACGCCGGCTATCGTCTTCACTAACGACGACTTAGTAGGGGTAATAACCCCACACGCGGACCCGTTGATGATAACGGCGGTAGTAGCCAATTGGAGGGTAGGGCGCATCCTAGTCGACACAGGAAACTCGATCGAAGTCATGAGCCGAACATGCTTTCAAAAACTCGGGGTAAGTCTTCATTATCTCAAATCATATAAGTCTTGCTTGACAGGGTTCGGCGATAATCAGGTCGAAACCGATAGGCAGCATTGCTACCCGTGTTGATAGGAGAAGGAGAGACAAAGAAAGCGAAAATCTTGAATTTCGGTATAGTCGACAAGATGCATGCCTACAACATTATACTGGGCAAGAACTTCCTCTGAGAGTTAGGGGCAATAATCTCCATGAACCACCTAATGATGAAACTCCCAATCCTGGGAACAAATCTCATCGGAACGGTCAGAGGGAACCAAGAAATGGCCAAGGAGTGCTACCTAATCTCTGCTCAGGGCTGCGAAGAAGAAACCACCAACTTGGCCACCGTCGGAGGAGACAAAGTCTTCTATGGAGACCCTACAGCAGACATGCAGGATTGAAAACTGATGATCACGTAGGTGACCATCAACCTGTTTCTTTTAACCTTACAAATAACGCCGTTAGGTAGGAGAAGTAGCGCTACAAGCTACATATTTTTACTAATAAACAAAATATTCACTACAAAAAAAAGGCCCAATAGGGACACACATTTTGACCTCTGTCCCCAAAAAATTTATAATTGAGACAGTTTTGTAATATTTGTCCCTACCAAAATTAAAATAGGGACAATTGGTGTGTTTTAGCGGCAGATTTTTAGAGGAGTCGGGATACAAAAAAAATCATGGCCAATTTTGGCACAAATATTCCCGCTTCAAATTTTCCCTAATATCATCAGATTTTATAACCATTTTTTCCTTTCTCTCTTCTCGGCTTCCCTGTCTCCCAAGTTTCATCAGCCGAGTTCTTCTCCAAGGTGAATCTTCACCCAACCGGTCAGTTATCTATATTTTTTCTTCTCATTATCATCATCATCTTCTTCTACTACTACTACCACAAACTATTTGACAAATTCTTGATTGATAATTCCAGTGAAATCGTCTGAGACAAACAAACTTGAACAAATCAGAGAAATCGGTTGCTTCTGTAGGTATTATTGTGCTTAAATTTCTTCTTCATCTGTTTTTTTTTGTTCCTAACCATAGCTATTATGAGAAGAAGTCCTTTAAAACTTCTTAGGATTTTCAAATCATAAACTTAATTTTCTAATATAAGACAGTCAAATTTATTTAGGGGTTTTATAGTGATTATCTTATGTGATTTGTTTTTAGATTTAAGTAGAGACGTGCTTTAGTTCTTAGATTATATCTTGTAAGAATTGGGTTAAGTTTGGTTTTATGTTGTCAATTATTGGCTTAATTGCAAACTTATGTTACTAATTAATGCGGAAGAAAGGAGTAAGATTAAACCGTGAAGAAATTTAAGATGGTAACATTTGAAGTAATAGTAGTTCACCACAGGAGTTGTTTTATTTCTTCTGTTGGAAAAATCATCTTCATTAAACTCAACAAGTTCAAATTCTTAAGATTTGATTTTTAATAGCAAATTAGCAATGAACAACGTACCCGTCTTCAATTGAATTCGTCTATGTGTCTTGATTTCTTTAGTCAAAAGACTTGTTAAATTAATCGATAGGTAAATTGGGAAGATGTGGAAAATTCAAATGATTTACATGACTTTTCATTCAGTTTAACATCCTTTGCTTGGTTCTAATATTCAGAGATTTGACTTTAGTGAAACCAGAGATATCGGCTAGGATTTCTCAGAGAAATCAGTTGCTCCTATAGGTAATACTTTGATTAAATTTCTTTTTACCGAACTTATCTATTCCCGAATTTCAAATTCATTTGAAGAAATTGATTGATTTCTTGGAAGTGGTTGAATTGTGTCTTGATCTTGTAGGCACTTATTGTGATTTTTGAAATCTAGATTGTGTATTCTTTTACTGGTTTCCATTTTCTACTTGGTTTCGCTGTCATCTATTTGGATCATTACTTCGTAGATTTTCATCTTTCGATTGGATTGTTGTCAATTGTTATGATGTCTAGTAGTTGTTTGTTGGTTAGTCTGGGTTTCCTATTTAAACAATATAAGTTTGGTTCTTCCTCTTGAATTCATTATAATCTCATTTTCGTATACGAAACACCATCTTAGAATGCCATTCTGGTAATCACATTTCATTCATACTTTCGAATGTAAGTATGAGCTTATGTTTGCAGTTTATATAAAGAGAATTGAGGGTGGATTGTAGTTTCAAAAAAATTGAGGTTGGATTGTGTGTTTAACGCATATCTATAACTTTAATTTTGTGTTGTCAGGTCTGACAGGGAATTCCTTTATCAGGTTCTTGGGGAAGTTATTAAAGATGGTGCTACGACCTTTAAAATCCCAGATACTGTTGGTTACACTTTGCCTAGTGAACTTGGAGAACTGATAAGAGATATCAAATCTAACACCCCAGGAATTGAGAACGTGATTATTTCGACTCACTGCCAGAATGACTTGGGTCTTTCTACTGCCAACACTCTAGGTTTTTCTCTTAAAGTTTTAATAGTGGGATTGACGATAGTAATGTGCACTGACGACTATGGTTATCTAAATCCAGGGTGCTTATGCAGGTGTCAGGTAACTAGAGGTAACCATAAATGGGATTGGGGAAAGAGCCGAAAATGCTTCGTTGGAAGAGATATCCATTTGTAATTTATTGTATTTATATATTTTTTGACATGCCGCATTCATGTTTCATTGCAAGTTATGTATGTTCCTTCTGTTAT
>BEHA01050349.1:141999-171843 GCA_002897215.1 Eschscholzia californica subsp. californica | reverse complement strand
TATTTATCCCTCTCTAGTTCATTGATTAGTTTATGCATGTCGATCCTGGGCAATCTAGTGTTAAACATGAGATGTTTGAGATTCCGCTTACAACACTAGTTAGTGTATAGGATACACAAAACCCTTCAGTACACATTTCTAGATAACATATGTGGCCCCACTAGAGATTGTTGGAAAAATCCAACATATGTTTTCACATATGTAAAAGTGTGTGTATTGGCTATCTTAAGTATGGTCAAGTCAAATGGTGAGCTAATAGGGTTAACTATTGACCGAAGGTATCAAAGTGTCATGGAATAAACGTGTAGAGACCATTAAGTGATTTCTAATTTCATGAGAGGCCAAATTAGAAATAAAAGTCTATAAATAGGGGTTATGGTCTTTATTTGGGCTTCTTCTCAATCTCTCTAATTCTAGTTTGAGTATTCCATCCCTTCATCAGAAGAGAGATTTCAATGAGAAGAATAACCAAATGTAAGATCATACCAACCCAATAAAGCATTTAGTTAAAGCTATGGACCAAAAGGTACGCTTCCTCTTATGATTTCTATAATCTCTTTAAATCCAATTGAATCATGTATTCATGTATAATATTTTGTTTGATCATGAACGGATTAGTAGCATGATTAGATTATGATTCACGGATAAGTTTTCTAACACAAGGATGATAGGTATATGTGTTAGGAAAAGAATGGGCGACGAGAATAAGACATTACTTGGAGCCTGAATTTGGTGAGTTTGTAGATGATTCTGGTGAGTTGTACAAAGACTTGAGCCAAGTTCAAGGAGAAACAACTTGTTTTAATTGTTGGTTAAGAATTTTCAAATATTGATAAAAAAAAACTTATATTTCATGTAAGGACCCTTCCAATTGTTCACGTCTTTGTTTGGAAGGAAGCATGAAGTATAGATTTAGAGTAAGATGCAAACATCAAGGTTGTCCATGGATGACATATGCTAGAGCGAATAACAAACGCCCTACTTCGGTAATTAAGAAACTTACGAACCAACACAAATGTCAGGCTTCTTATAATTATTCCAATCATCTTGCAAATTGAAATTGGATAGAAGATGTTATAAATACATAACTAAGAACAGATGAAAACTCATATAAGGCGGTTGATGTGAAGGAAGCTATTTGGGAAAAAAGTTCAGATGAAAATTTCCTATCATGTAGCTTGGGCAGTTTGATACAAGTTACTTGAAAGGATTTGTGGTAGTTATGCTGAGAGCCCTGCAATGATACCAATGTTATGTAAATTAATTCTAAACCCTGGGAGTTCAGTATCTTTTTCAAGAGATGATATGTCAAAGAATTTTGGACATTTATGCATCTGTTATAAGGCTTCAATTAATAAGTTCATAAGGGGATGTAGGCCATTAGTTGGACTAAATAGGTGTTTTATGAAATGGAAATTTAAAGGAGCATTATAAGCCGCTACTATTTATTAAATGCCAATAATAGTTTATGCCCTTTAAATATGCAAGTCTCAAGATTACATAACGTAGTGCAAGTTATTGAATTTCATTAAAGACAAGCACAATCAACAAAATTTGCAACTAACATTTATTTCAAGTATGAAAGGGTTGATTTAAGGCAGTGAGAGGCATATTCTTGAGAAGCAATCATAGAATTTCTCTTTTCACATGTATCAAAATTTTAAGAAAATATTCAAGGGAAAGTTGTTTGTTAGGATGGAATGTCGTGGAGGCAAAGTGACGGATTTTAAGAGATACATAGAAGAGGTTGAGAAGATAAACAACATGCGCATACATATCTTATGAAGGAAAATGTTCATAGTTGGTCTAGAGCATATTTCAGTCATTCAACCCATTATGAACATATCACCAACTATTTTAGTGAGTCTTTCAACAGTTGGATAAGAAAGCTTAGAGACAAACAGATACTCATGCTTGATGAAAAATTTAACTTGTTATGGTGGTTGTTCTTCAACAAAAATAACACGGTAAATGAATGAGAAGATAGTGTTTGATTATGGTGGTGTCTACTAATGTCGTATAAGCGGAATCTCAGACATCTCATGTCTTGACATTAGTACGTCCCAAGATCATCATGCATAAACGAATAGTTAAACTAAAAGAAAAGTAGAGATTACCTTAATCGTTATTTTCCCTCGAACCTTTCCAATCGATTAAGAAGACCAAGAGCTCCAATTGTCGCTCCTCTACTTGGGACACCGAACGGAGTATTTAATCTCCCTCCTTGAAAGCTTGTTAGCGCTCCAATGGTGGTTTGATAAGAAGAATGCCTTCTTCTTGTTTGACTAGTTGATAGCTTGGGAATTAGCTCACTTTCTCCTCTCTACTTGATGTGGTAGAGTAAGAAAGCTTAGAGAGAAATTTCACACCTTATTCTCTGCCATAAGAGTCTTCATATATATAACCCTAATAAGAATCCACCTCCAATTAGGTTTCTTAAAAGACCCTTTAGAATAAGATTTAAGGAAATTACCGAAAATAGCAACTAGTTGATATTTTCTCAATTCCTTGAGGAGGTGACGTCCAAACCCAGCCAAAATTTCCATATTTTATGTTCCTAACATGAGGAACCAACCCTCTAAAAATCAGTCCAATCCGAGCCCTAAAAGTGCCCGAATCAGTTTAGGCCCAAAACCTTGTTTTCGGGTCTTTTTGCTATCTTTTGCCTAAATTCTCTTTAGGCATATGAGATATGTTTATGGGACACTCCCATGGTTATATCTCACTCCCACTAATCATATCATCCAATTAAATACCCATTCTTATGTGTAACCCGATGTAGGATCCGATCGAAGTTAGCCGCGAATTACTTCGTCATTCGACGATCGTAGTTGGTTTCTAGCTAAACACTACGAACCCTAAATCAATAGGACTTGATGATCTTCTTCATCAATTGTCCTAGCTGACAAATTGCTCGCATTGCAATCTTGGTCGAAGGACATCTCCTTCAGACTCCCACTTGTATTTAGAACAAGTGCAATGCTTAATTCCCGTGTCAATTTATATCCCATCTGATACGTCACGTCATTCAGACTTTCTTAATATCCGAATACGACTGTAAAAGACAAACGATTAATGTTAGGATATATGGACCAAGATCAACCGTCCAAGATATATGAAGATGAGGAGGATCGACATCAAGAGATCCGACGACCAAGATGAGTCCAAGATATTGGAAGATATAAAAGATATCGAAGATATATTTTCCTATGTTAAGGGTATCTCTTGTAACTATTTAATAGTAATATTAAGTAGAGATTATACTGTTTCCTAGTTTAGTTAGGAGAAACTAGGAAACCCTAAACCCTATAAATAAGAGATGGGTTCTAGGAGTTTAAGCATTCGGTTACTAATAAATCATTTTAACGAATCACCACAATTCTGGATAATAAAGTATGTAGCCGTTCTGGCTTTCTCCGTGGATGTAGGTCGTGATCCTCCGACCGAACCACGTAAACTATTGTACTATTTATTTTAGTTTATGTCTTCTAATCTACCAACTAACATGAACTTTCACATGGTATCAAGAGCAGGTTAATCAATCCTGATCAAACTTCTTCGTATTCTCGACTTTTTTTTTAATAGATTAAATTCTCTCGAACAGGTTCATCAATCCTGTTTTATCGAATTCTTTTAGCTTCGCTATTATCGACGATATTTTTGTTGTGATTAAGTAATCAATATCACTTTGTTGATATTTTTTGTCCAAGTTATTCTTGTGATTCTCTAAGCAGGTTAATAAACCCTCATTCATGCTTCCGCACTTCCGACGTTTTTTCTAATCGTTGTGATTCCGTTATCAATCGACCACTCGGTCTATTTTTCCCATTCTTGCGTTTTTCGGTTCATCTTCTTATGGTTTTTCAGGAAGAAATTATATCAAAGATTATCTTGTGTTTCCCATTCATCTTCCTTATTCACTTGGACAGCTGAAGTTACTTTGTTAAATCTCCAAGATATCACGGCACCATACCCTTGTCACTGAGGGTGGAGATGTGTTGACAGCAACATGCTCCAATGGTTCAGCTTAATCTTTCAAGTACCCTTTCCTCTTCTTGGTTGGTACTTTCCTTTTCTCTCTAGCTAAATCTATTGACTTCAATGGGAGAGACCATCTCAATGGCCTTACGTTGAAATTGAAAGGAACTGCTTACATTGTCATCCAAAGGAACTGCTCACATGACATCTCCTCATCGTTTAATATTCGTCCAATCATCTTCAACATGCTTCTTATGAGCAAGTTAATCAATTTATTTTTTAATCGCCTTAATATTGTCGTTCTATCGGCTGCGATGAATTAGACTTATTCAGTCATTCCCACTCTTCTCAAACGGTCTTTGCCGATAGTTTCTTTTGCATCCGGATTCAAGCTTCTGCGAGTTCCAACAATTTTTGTTGTATTTATCGTTCAATCATCACTGTCGTGGATTTGTTAATGAGGAGTCGCAAATTTCCACACATCAATGATGGTCGCTCTCTAATCTCATCAATTACACCACCATCAAATCATATTTAGTAGGATACACTACTATAATTTTTGTTTCATCTCGATATTCCTCGCATTCAATCTCTCGCCTCCAACGTTGTTTGATGTATTCAATGTTGTGAATTGTTTTTTTTTCAAAACCAATTAAATTTTTGGTTTTTCGAACTTCGTCTCTCCAGCTCACCAGAAATTGAATAGAGAACTTTTTTTTTTTGCCGATCGACTTTCCCGGCCTTTCCTTAGACCAATCGAAATCCTTCATCGATTCGGACCTCACCTTATTAGCCACCACTGATTTCTTTTCAATTTGTGAGTAATCGTCCCTCTTCCTCTCGGTTTGTAATCCGACGAGCTTATCTCTCTCTGCCGATCATTCAAGATCGATAATTCACATGGTGTAATCTCTCTCTCTGTTATCTCTCTCTCTCTCTCGGCCATAACCCTCTCTCTCTCGGTTATATCTCTCTCCCTCACGATATCACTCGTGGATTGTAATCTCTCCCTCATGGTTTCCTCTCTTCTTTTTGTGACACTATGTCTTCATCATCCTCTTCATGGATCCGCCGGTTACTATCTTCCATCATCAACTACATATGGTATCATTTCCTCCTTCATTTGTTGATAAATTTGAAGCTGACCTCCCTCTCACCAAATTTTATTCAAGCTCGAGAAAGAAAGAAAGCAAAGAAGAAAAGAATGAGATTCAAGCTTACGAAAGACAAAAATATTATATGTGCGATTACAAGTTCATGTTGGAGAAAAATAATTCAACATCATTGGCAATTGTTCGACATTAAACAAAAGTTAAAATTCAAGTTTTAGTTCAAGTTCAAGTTTGAATCCGATCATATGCGAGCAAAGTTCATCTTTTCCAAGTTCTATCTTCAAGTTGGATACTTCACATGTTCCGCAGTCCAACTTGAGGGGGAGTGTTAGGATATATGGACCAAGATCAACCGTCCAAGATATATGAAGATGAGGAGGATCGACATCAAGAGATCCGACGACCAAGATGAGTCCAAGATATTGGAAGATATAAAAGATATCGAAGATATATTTTCCTATGTTAAGGGTATCTCTTGTAACTATTTAATAGTAATATTAAGTAGAGATTATACTGTTTCCTAGTTTAGTTAGGAGAAACTAGGAAACCCTAAACCCTATAAATAAGAGATGGGTTCTAGGAGTTTAAGCATTCGGTTACTAATAAATCATTTTAACGAATCACCACAATTCTGGATAATAAAGTATGTAGCCGTTCTGGCTTTCTCCGTGGATGTAGGTCGTGATCCTCCGACCGAACCACGTAAACTATTGTACTATTTATTTTAGTTTATGTCTTCTAATCTACCAACTAACATGAACTTTCACAATTAACTCCCAATCTGTTTGAGCGTGGCCACGCATTTTCAGTTGTCAACTCATCAAGTGGCCTTGAGACACTTTGTACCTAATGTGATTAGGATGACACAATCTATTCTTGTGCTCCCACTTAACTTCATGTCTATCATGTCCTTCCCAGTATCCGCCTTTATAACCTCTTTTTACGGCGCGACGTTTAACGGAACTGAAGTCGGACATTCCTTACATAAGATGAGTGGAACACTCATGTTTTGAGGAATCTCTCCAATTTTGTCTTCATGAGAAGCTTTTGACGTTCATCACGAGTTATGTACTTCTCATTAGAGGGTTATCTTGTGTATAAACTTGTTACACACCCACGTAGTTGACTCGAATGCTCCCATTATATAGCCCATGAAACTGCGCTATCTCATCGACCTCACGTGCTAGTCTTCATTGGTTATTGTTTGTCCAAGCAATGACCTGGACTAGGGAGATGATAATAAATATTCTAAGTTCACTTAATAGGGTTTCATTCATCAGATCACATATCTGACAAACCTATTCGGAATGTTTTATTATCTGTGGACTGTCGTTTGAATACTAAACCAAATTTAGGCGACTGTGAAATAATCAACTTATTTCCGATAATGACAGTTTGTAAATCTGAGCCTCTTCCGTAAAACTCCTTTTACCTGCTCAGTTTACTTGTCGAGGTTTTTTCAGAATATACCGCATGCCTTTAGACTTGTGTATGAATCTCATACTTTGTCTTAGGTGACAGTTCAGTTTTGCCTACCGATGTAGTCCGTTTTAAACTTTGCTAATTATCAGTTAATTTGAAGACTGCTTTCTTCAACCCTGATAATTTCTAGTAACATTTACTAGAGTTAAGGCTTTGAATTCTTATGTAGTATTTGCAACAGTTTCCGGCTTAAACACTTTCAGCCTACTTTCCTTCCATGTCTAGAAGTTTGATACGATGACTTGTTTCAACTTTTGTACTACTTCATCCTTTAGCCTTCTAGGATGTTCTAAGTAGTGTTTCGATTTTCCAATCCGAATTTGGATGTCTAAATGCTGATCATGTCCAACATGATTGACTTTATGTTTTCGAACATAAATGTCTCTCTCATGCGTGCTTGCTCATCGGTGTCTTTTATTAGACTCCGAGTCTTGCAACGCACTCTGTCATAAGTTTCTGGGTCGAAATTCTTTTAGACTTTTCCGAGTCTCAGATTTTCGATTTTGGATCTCAAGCATCTCAGCGTACTGAGTCTTTTTAATCCTATCATCTTTCTGATCTATGCTTATAGATCTTAGATGCCCAAAATGGCATTTTATCCTTGTGTGTGGTCCTTTTATTGAGTCAGTTTGTTACTGTTATACAACATCTTATGTTGTACTCAATCTTTTGTATGTACTCTGCATACGGACCCGGAAGGTTTGTTACTCCCACTTACCTTTTTGAAATTTCGTGATTCAAGAATTTCTTCATTCCTCAGGAATCAAAACTACTTTGATTACCTCTATGAATTGAAGATTCTGACTCTTGCGTGCTATAATCCGTCGATGGATTCCTGAAGCATGCGTATGGACATAACTGGACTGGAAGAATTTCATTCCTCTTGTCTAGTTTTGGGAAACTCAAATGTTTTCATCCTTCTCAGTTTTCTACTCTGGAAAACTAATTTAGGTCTTCCGTTGACTTAAATTATCAAGCTACATGTATTGAAGAGATATGGATTCCATGACAACTTTGGCTTCTAGCCAAAATCTAGAGTCAACTGCCGTCTTTGCGCAGTTCTTTTATCTCTTCAGAAATACCCTTTATCTTCTGATTCTTTGAGATTTACTCTTGACCTTTAGGGCTTTGAACAACAATTTGGAGTATTCTCAGTCGCTTGAGAGTTCTCCTGCGAATGACATTCGCTATTATGCGGTAGGTTTTTAAGATCATATCTTTACCTTTTCCTTTTCTAAGGAACCGCGATTTACTGTCTTTCAACAATTTTGTTGCTCTTGGTCGAATTTAAACGGCCTGTACAATTTTCATGATTGTTCTTCATGACACTTCATGATTTTTCTCATGGTCGAAATAATTCGACTTGTATTTTTCTCCCACTTATTCTTGTAATAATTAGTACTTTTCTCCTGGAGACGCTAATTACTATAAGAATACTATCATGAGCAACAAACACTTTGTTCTCTTGATCGTTTATGGTGGAAGAAGCCCAAATTTCTTCTAAAGAAATTGTGTCAGATTTTAGCTAATTTTTATATCCTCGTAAAACATTTTTACACAAGATTTAGCTTTTTAGACGGATTTTTGGTAAATGTGTGGGAAGCTATGTCTAGATTTAGTGGATCTTGGAGGATAGAGTTTGATTCGTGTTCTTCATCTTTATCCTTTTGGACACTCCAAATATGGATAGGTTAGAAGTACGTCGACGATCAATCTCTGTTTCTGACTCAAGACTTTCTTTCTAGTCAGTTGATTCATGTTTTGGTTATATTGGACTTGTTGTCCTCATCCCTTTCCGATTTGGATGAACCTATCTTGTAGGTTTTAAACCTAGTTTAGAATCTTTCGGTATGGTTTGTTTAGTTTAGCACTTAATAACATCTCAATATAGAAATAAACTTCTTTATTGAAAACTCATTGAATCCCATTCATATAATCAAATTGTAAGTTTAAAACACTTTTAAACTCAACTATCAAGCTAATCAAACATGGATTAGTTCGATTTTTAGCAGAAATTAGTTATTTGCAATAGGCTCTGACGCCACTGTTGGGTAATGGTGGTGTCTACTAATGTTGTATAAGCGGAATCTCTGACATCTCATGTCTTGACATTAGTACGTCTCAAGATCATCATGCATAAACTAATAGTTAAACTAAAAGAAAAGTTGAGATTACCTTAATCGCTATTTTCCCTCGAACCTTTCAAATCGATTAAGAAGACCAAGAGCTCCAATTGTCGCTCCTCTACTTGGGACACCGAACGGTGTATTTAATCTCCCTCTTTGAAAGCTTGCTAGTGCTCCAATGGTGGGTTGATAAAAAGAACAACTTCTTCTTGTTTGACTAGTTGATAGCTTAGGAATTAGCTCACTTTCTCCTCTCTACTTGATGTGGTAGAGTAAGAAAGCTTAGAGAGAAATTCCACACCTTATTCTCTACCCTAAGTTTCTTTATATAGAACCCTAATAAGAATCCACCTCCAATTAGGTTTCCTAAAGGACCCTTTAGAATAAGATTTAAGGAAATTACCGAAAATAGTAACTAGTTGATATTTTATCAATTCCTTGAGGAGGAGACGTTCAAAACCAGCCAAAATTGCGAGATTTTATGTTCCTAACATGAGGAACCGACCCTCCAAAAATCAGCCCAATCCGAACCCTAAAAGTGTCCGAACCGGTTTAGGCCCCAAACCTTGTTTTCGGACCTTTTTGCTATCTTTTGCCTAAATTCTATTTAGGCCTATGAGATATGTTTATGGGACACTCTCATGGTTATATCTCACTCCCACTAATCATATCATCTGATTAAAAACCTATTCTTATGTGTAACCGGATGTAGGATCCGATCGAAGTTAGCCGCGAATTACTTCGTAATTCGACGATCGTAGTTTGTTTCTAGCTAAACACTACTACCCCTAAATCAATAGGACTTGATGATCTTCTTCATCAATTGTCCTAGCCGACAAATTTCTCGCGTTGCAATCTTGGTCGAAGGACATCTCTTGCAGATAGTGGATAGACGTGCAAAAAATATTTACATAAGATGTATAATAGTATGCATCACTACCAGGGACGGATCCAGGATTTTCACTTTGGGGGTGCGAATTTATATACTTAAATTTTTTTTTTTTTTTTGAAAATACAGTAATTTAACAATATATTTATTTTCATTAATCATATAAATACATCAAAGATTACAAACACATTGACCTCTACGAGAGTTCATATTCTGAAATGTTCGCATAATTGACTCATTGTTAATTTCATTAAGAACTTTTTTCTCATTCAGCCACAGATCGCTCATCTTGTTTCTTAAGCGTGTTTTAACTAGTTTCATAGCTGAAAAAAACTCTTTCAACGGAAACAGTTGCAACCGACAAAGTTCGTCCTAAAGTGATAAGCAAAAGTAGAAAACACTCCAAACCAATAATGACACTCACGGTCTCGTACATATTGGATTCTAACTTGATGATTCAACAAAATCCATGCCAGTCACAATATCTTGGTCTTTCTTTGTAGTACTTGTGAATTGTAGTTTGTAGGAGTTTATGGTAGATAAATTGAAGTTTATAGGATTTAGGGTAAATGAATTGAGTTTTATAAGATTTTTGGTAGATAAAATGAAATTTGTAGAGATTTGTGGTAGATGAGTTGAAGTTTATAGGATAGATAAATCGATTTTTACAGGATTTGTAGTAGATTAATTAAAGTTTGTATAGATTTATGTTAAATAAATAATATTTTATAAGATTTAGTGTAGCAGAATTACATTTTATAGGAATATAGGATAGTTGAATTATATAATTTCAATACAAAAAATTAAAATACTTTGAATTACTAATAGTGGTCGAATTTCAATATAGAAAAGTCAAAATATTTCAACTTACAATTAGGACTCAAACACAGGAACTCCCATTTTAACTCTCCCACAACTCAACCTCAGCACAGGGCTACTTGATGTTATTCACACACATGGTTAGATATAAATAGGTGTAAATACATATATATTGAAAAAGAAACATAAAATGCTTGTGGCTAAGCTCGAACCCAGGTTCTCACACTAAGAGAAGCATCCCAACCCACAATTGAACCACTGAGCTGATGCTTCCTTGTGTTTCTCAAGTACATCATAATGTATATATATTCTTCATATACCTATGCATAAATACAAAAATATTACTACTATTTTTCTTTTTCGGGATGATCCAGGGGGTGCGGCCGCACCCCCTCGCACCCCCATGGATCCGCCCCTGATCACTACATTGTTAGGAAGGCTGATATTAGGGAGGCTGATAACAACACTTATGAGGTATAGTGCAATGAAAATGCAATGTGGATTGTGAATACCGATGAAAAGACTTGTTCTTATGTTAAGTGGCAACTTAGAGGGTTTCATGTGTTGTGCATTATTAGTCATGTTTTCCCTCTTAGACCCCAACTGAATAAGTCATTATAGTTATTTCACTTTTTACAATTACTTATTTTGTAACTTTGGCGATAAAAATTGTTCAATATTTGTTATTATTTTACATGTATTACAGTGACTTTAGTGTGAGTTCTTACAAGAAAATATATGAAGAATCTGTCGTCCCTCTGTTGACAAGGCTGACTAGGGAATCGTGAGATCTTGCATTTGTCAATATCTAATTTTTATTTTAGCTTTGAACTCATGTGAGTTTATTTGGGCAAGCTAAAACTGAAGTTAAAATTTGCCTCCAACTCTAAAGATGCTACCAAGAAGACCTAACATGGTAAGGAGAAGAGACATTAACGAAGTTTAAAACCAACAGAAAAGAAAGAAAATGTAAAACATGTGGATCTGTTGTTAGTTACATTTGTCTCAATGACTATCAAGCTAAAGACCTCAATGCTTGAATGACTTTATCGAAAGATGGATTAAGAAAAAAATGAAAAAATCAAACTCAATAATATTTACAACAAAAATAGAACGTGGTCACCAATTCTCTAGTTATAGTATTTAATCCAAACGTAAACCCTTAGCAGACAGAAGTAGTTTCAAAGAAAAATTACGGAAACGCTTTATTAGAGTGTTAAAGACTCCAAATGTTCTTTTTCTTTCTTTCTTTCTTTCTTTTTCTTCGAGCTTTATTAGAGTGTCGTTTCTCCCACTAATTTTTCACCTCAAGTTTCAAATTAGGTTGCCTTTCCATCTCTTTTACCTTTTCTGTTTGTTTTTGTACAGCGGATACTTTGATCTTTCTTTTGTTCTGAATTTTGTATGTTCTATTCTAGCTGTGGTCAAGCTTACGCAAAGACTCAACTTTTGACCTTAGTTCTTGTCTTGGTTTACCAAGCTTTAAAATAATTATTAAAAAGAGAAAATGAACACACTTTAGTAAGAAATATAAACAGAAACGAAATTCTTATTATATTTAAGACAGAAAGGGCTTCTAAATTTCTTTTATTAAGTGAGTCTTACAAAATTTAGAAACACCAAAACCTGGTAATTTTGATCCTTAAGCTTTAGAAGCAGCTTACCTGAAAGAATAATTTTACCTATATACAACATTAAGAAAACACCAATTTATCATGAAGGGACCAAGAGGTAAAAAAAAGAAACATAAAACAAGAATTCAAAGAATAAGAATTGCAGAAGAAATAACAAATTTGTACTTGTAATAGGGCAGACGCTTACTCTTTTCCACAACACTTACTACTTCTAGATCCTCATACAGCAAAGCACGCTAAACTGCATAAACAATGGAGACATGCCTATTTTAAGTACTGTATGCTTCTTTCAACCCAACCCTTTCTCTAAATCAGATTTCAATCTTTAGAGTATAAACGAACCAAGGACCTCCATCTATGAACTTTCCCATGTGACGTTGTTGAACATCCTTTTGGTGCTCATTTTCATGAGACATTCGAAAACATTCATCAAATGTTCAAGAAAAACTAAATATCTCTAGACGAAGAAAATTAAGGAACGACCAGAGATCATGTAGATTGTTCTGCGCAAATATCACATCAAGTACATTCGGATCCAAGAGAAGAATTTCTAATAAAATGATTTTAACCAGCACAAAACTATTGTTAGTTTATAACCTCTTAAAGAAACCTAAAAACTCGTCTATTATAATAACTCAATGGGAAGTTTTATAGGGCCCCCATTCTTGTTAAAAGGGCCCCTCTTTGTGAATTCAGTACGAGCCCACCGAATTCACAAGAGACCGTACGGTACGAGCCCACCAAAATTCACTCAAGTACCCTATTTTTGTGAATTCGGTGGACTCGTTTAAGAGAATACAATACTGACATGTACTGACCTAAGACGATTTTGCTATAATCAGAATCTTGCAGCTTTGACTGAGTTTTGTTTACCGAGATAAACCATTCATCGAGCGCTTGATTTCTTGCCATGCTTCTCTTTAATTAAACCTTCCCCTCCATGTTGCTCTACCAAAGTTAAAAACCAAAACCACGAAAGCTTCATGTACATATGTCCACCATGACTTAAACAACCACGGGCTATTGTGGACACGTGTTATGCATTTAAGTAATAAATATTTTGAAATAAAGACTGTATCGTGTAGTTTTAAAAGAGATTTACATGGCGGGATAGTAGAAAATACTTTACAACATACAATGTAGAAGAATAAACTTTATAGAAAATTACATGACAGTAACAACTATTGCTCAACTTTGCCATAACTTAGTCTAAACTATTGATCGCCTTTGCCATAACTTAGTCTATACAGTTGTTGAAGTTTGCCATATTCAAAATTCGTATTTGCAGAACCAAGTGTAGTTCATTCACGTAAATGTATTTAGAAAAAAAAACTATGCACTTTCCGGTATAATCTCAATAAATTAAACTATCAGCTAATTTTATTCCTTTAAGGATGTAACCATAGGAAGAATCCTCAATTTTCTCTCTCCAAAAGACTTTCTTTGAGGATATTATGTTGGGATTTAATAAGAAACTATTATAGAATGTCACCATAATTTTCAAGGTCAATTATAATAAGGCAGCGAGTTTGGGGAATAAAGAAAAAATTTTGAGGAATAAAAATTTTCTACGAAATTGGTCAACTGAGGTTGACTTTTTTATTTCTATTTGTTTCTATAGGGCTTCCAATTTTGGGAGTTGAAAAAAATAAATTTTTTGAAGATCCTATAAAAGAATTTAGAATAAACTTTTGGCAACTTAAACAAAACCTTTCTAGTTATGTAAACCCTAAACTCCTTCAAGTGTTTATTGTTTTCTTCATCTTCTTCTCCAAAGCTTTATTTTCTTCTAATCACTAAACTCTGAAAACTAGAACAAACCTAATATGTTTAGAAGTGATGAAAGATATGTTTTAGGACTCAAAATTAACTGATTTCTACGGTTAGAATGTGTTTACCTTTCATGGATAGGATTAATGGATGAACAAACTTTCTTTGGGCGTCCCATGCAAGATGTATTAAGAGCTTCAAGAGTTTTTGTTTGATCATTTCTAGGGTTTAGAATGTTTTTTTCCCTCTTTTATCTCTCTAACTCTGTTTTTTTTATTTTAGAGAAATAAGGGTAGTAAGGGTTGGAGATTTCGGGAAGATAAGTAACACAAGTGATGGAGAAGGAAGAACAAAAAATTTCGTTAGAAGTTATGGAGGAGATGAGATGGATGAATATTTCTGTAAAGAAGAAGAAAGAGTGGGAAAAGACTTAAAATAAAAATAATATTTCAAGTTAATTTTGTAAATTGTAAACTTTTTCTGTATTCGCCATAGGAAAATATTCTCTAGAGATTTTACAAATAAACATGGATTCTCTGAAGAATTTCTTCCCCAAAGATTTTTCTTTATTCTCCAAAGTCGCGGCTTCAGCTACAACTCTTTGTTGATCCAATTATGACACTAAATATATCGTAAATCAAAGGCTTTGATTTAATATTAAATGTATGCAATTTAAAACAAAAATGAAAATGAAAACGAACACAAGTTATATGAAGTTTGATTGCACTCCGTGGATTATTCTATACCCATCTTACAAACGGTCACATCAGCCTGTTGCTTTATCCATCAAATACTAAAAATCTCATGTTTTCACCAAATTCACCAATCAACAAAAAAAAAAAAAAAAAAAAGAATCCTTACATGCAATAATACAAAAACAAATTGGTTCAGTATCAAGTTTCCTACACATTTTCCAGAAATTAATAGTTTAATATAGTTTCCCACCTAAAACATGTCATTGCTTCCTTATAATCTCGCCATTCTCCTGATCTTCTTTTTCTCTCTCTAAACACAAAAAACTCCAAATCCAAATTCTAAAGATCAAGAAACAAAGATAGAAAAACAAGTCATGTCTGGATCTCCAATTGAACACGATTTCTTCAGAGTAGATTAGAAACAAAACGCTTCATCATCATCATCATCAAAACCTCAATTTCAAAAGGTTTTTTATCAACGACGAACATTTCGAGGTATTAAAAGTTAATTTTTCATCTTTCTTCTTGTGTTTTCTTCTCAATCATCGTTTTCTTCTTTTGCTTTTGAGTTGAATCAGACTTCAATATCTATATATGTTTGATTTCAGGAATACAAGGTGGAGTTTCGAAGATAAATCCACACCTATTGAAAACTGTAATCAGTTCCGGAGTTGTCGCTGATAAGAATTTCGAAGTAAAATTAGCAGATACTATTTATTTTCTTAAGCCGTCATCTAATGGAATTCATGAGAATCAAGTTTCTTCATTCTCTTTACCCCTCTACAATTCAAGGTACTTTCTCTCTCTAGATCTTCAATATCCATCTGTAAACTCTTAGGGCATAATTTTCGCTTTTGTTGATTTATACTTTCTTTTTTATGCATTTCAGATGTTCATCGCCATAAGGTTGTGTTTAGAGAGAGAAAAAGAAGATCACGAGAATGGTGAGATTATAAGGAACAAAGGACATGTTTTAGGTGAGAAATTATATTAAACTATTAATTTCTGGAAAAGGTGTAGGAAACTTGATTTGAATTGACAATTTTTTTTTTTTGCATTAATTGATTTGACAACCTAACCTTGGGACCATAAACATTCTGGATGCCTCATCAAATATATGAGTAAACGGCACACAAAAGTGTAGAGAGTTTTTTCCTTCAAGATGTTCCACTGCAAAATTTTAAGAAAATTGTCGAGTGTTCTTATTCAATAAAATTGATGGGTAAATTTAATCACAAAAGAAAAAAAATTTATTCTAAATAAAAATAATTGATATTCTTAACTATAACATTTTGATTTTGAGTATACCGTTCTTGTTTCTTGCGATGCTTCATCCCCAAGCCTAAGAAAATCAAAAGTGACATCAAAATCAACTTTGACTCATAACATGAGGTTTGGAATAGATAAATAACAAGAATATTAATAGTTGGAAACAAAACGAGTTCTAGAGTGATTCTTACTATCTAAAGCATAAGCTTGAAAACAATGCCTAACAACAATTTAACCCAAAGTTTCACGTATTTAGCAGCCTGAATGTCGTCATTGAGCTCTAGCAGGCAGAGAGCTCCAGATTTTGTACTCTTGTTACACAATAAAAGTAGCATTTCGTCAATTTAAATCCCTTCCTTTTACACCAAATGAAAGTAAAAAAATTAATTCCTTAATGCTATTTCTTCTTTGACATTAGAGTTATAGAAACAAAAGAAAAAGTAGAGAATTACAACCACAAAAAACATACCATCTTGAACAACATCACATGTCCTATCTCATACCATCCTAAATATTTATGCGCTTTCATAAGTATGGAAGTAGCCCTAGCAGATGGTGCAACATTCATGACACCTAAATTCATATACTTCAGTGCTTCCAGTTTGCACAAAACCACCTACATCTGAATAGATCATAAATGCTCTTGATATAATAGTTTGTTCATCAAGATACACAACTGCACACAATAATATACTATTAGCATAATAATAATCACCAAGTACCCAAAATAGTAAAATCACAATTAAAGATAAAAAGATGGGGTAAAACAGTAGATGAGGCAATTAGCTTTGTTGTACTTTGTCATATTAAATACATTTAAAGTTATAAGCTCTATAATCTAATCACCATCCACAAACCATAAAATCACTGACTGAAATAAAGTTGAAAGTATAATTGAAAAACAAACATTTTCAAAATTCTCAAACTCATCATCATCTTAATTAAGAACACCACACAAACTTAACTGTTAAGATATATAAATAATTAGGAATGAATCTTTGATTCAATCACAAGAGCAAGACAATTGTTCTTTGTATTTTTCTCTAGTGCAATTCACTTAAGCAATTGAGGTAGGTTGTTGCTATAAAAATAACAAATTAATGTACAAACGTTAAATATGATACTATATAAATTTAGAGACAAAGAGTGTAGATTACCTTTCAAGAGGATGAAAGATATAATAAATCCCAATTTGAAAGACAAAGATGAGATTAACAAATTCAAAGTCATATCCTAATTATGGAGTTCAATCCTTATAAAAGTGGTTGGTAATTGAAAGGGAAAAATGTAATGATCAGTTGATTCCCAAACTCTAAAAACAAACATAAATTAAGTTAGGAACAAGAGCTCATTATAGGACTTTTACATCTTCCATGGTAAAAAATGTTTTTCCCTAAAGAAGAACATCAAATGGTAAAAGAATAAGAATTTTGAACCATGAAAGAGAATTAAATCATCATAAACCTAGACGTGCTTGAGAAAGGAAGAGTTGGAGCAAAGTTTTGAAGAGAGTGGGGCAGAGATAAATTTATTGAACACTATCACTTTTTGTTCATTTACTCAAAATTAAGTCCGTCTTCTTGTATCAGATTGAATATATCTAGATGGTTGAAATCCATGATGCTGAATGAGTTTCTGAGATAGAGAAGTCGAAGAGAGAGAGAGAGATGACTATGGGGGGCCACTGATCGTGGATGAAGAAGCATCGAGTGGGGGATGAGAAGGGTTTCAGGTGTCACATTAATTTTGAAACAAAATCCACATTAAAAGAGGATGGTTGTCAATGTGGCTGCCCAAATCAACATCTAACTCAGCAACAAGAACATTAATTTTGTCCTAGTCCTAGTCATAACCTTTCTGTTTTGTTATATAGATTAGGGTTGGGTGTTGGGATTTTTAGGAATACTCCATTAATGGGGGATCTGGAAAGTTCTTATACTCAGTTTTCAATTTTCTATAGTTATTGGTTAGGATTTTGTCTATTACGATTTTTTGTCGTTTTGACAAGTTGACAAGTATAATGCAATGTCATGAGCAAATAGGAAGTCAAGGAGTTCAATGGAAGAAGAGAATAAGAAGGTGAAGAAGGAGAGATATAAGGTCACGAGACAATGGTTTTGGGGGGATAAAGAAGGAGGAAGAAAGAGATGAAGGCGGGAGAGAGAGATATAAAGGTATGAGGGAGAGAGAGAGAGGTAAAGGTATGCGAGAAAGAGAGAGATAGAGGAGAGAGATAGGGAGGAGGTGAGAGAGAGACAGAGGGAGAAGATCAAGTAATGGAGAAGATAAATGATGGTAGCGATGGTGAATGTGGTGGTCGGAGGAGAGAAAAATTTTTAAAGTCGCCAACAATGGCATTTTACGACGACTTTTGCCAGCTTTAAAGAAATGGTGATGGACAACTTGGGGAAACAAAAAAGAGTTTCAACCCAAAATTTTGAACCTTGATTTTTTTTTTTATTTCCCCGAAATAGTGGTAAAAGTTAACAGCTAAAATAGTTTTTTTATTAGGCAATGAAACTTTCCACCGAATAAATATGACGAATGAAAGTAGGGGGATTAATTGTAATGGTCAGTGCGATTTTTGAGTTTCTTTTTTATGAACCGTGGATGTTGCATTTTATTAAAAGACTAACGGGGGTTTAAATAATTTATCCAGAATAGTTTCGATTTTATTTTAAATAACTAGCTTTGACTGACTTGACGGTCAAACTACCTCTCAAGTTAAATTTGGGGGTTCTTCATTTTGATGAATAATTAAAGTATTTTTTCAGTTTCAGTTATCTACTGGGGGTAAATTGCAAAAAGGTCGCAACTTTGGGGTATAAAAAAAAGTCTCAAGGACATAAAGACTTAGTAAGTCAAGATTAACGTAGGGGGCATATTTATTTTTTAGCCCAATGATTCACGTGATAGACCTTTACCCTTAGTCGTCATCTCCTTTTGTGACGTACCTTATTCCAAATCACGGCTTGTCGGGTAGTTTAGAAAAGAAATTTGGTCTAAGTCTCACTGAAATTTGTTTCAAATATAAACCCAAGCCAAAACTCCCGTCACGGGTTACGCATCAAGAAAAAACGCAGCGGAAAACCAAATATAGTTTAAATCTTTTCAAATATGGTTGGAAAAGGTGTACCCCAAAATAGTTTTCATATAGAGAAAAACAATTTGAATTCATATATATGAACAATTCACAGAAGAGACGGAATTTAGGCAGAGTCTCCTCTATAAATTGAACCCATCAAACCTAAAAACCTTTCATACATTCATACATGTTTTCATAAACTTCAACATATTAATAACATCAAATTCAAAGTGGCAAGATGCATACTAGTTACATGCGTACAACCACAAGCAAGTGAGAGGACGATCCTAAGATATTATAAATGATACTTATATAATATTAATGTGGTGATAAAACCATAAGTTGAAAATATAATAAAAATTATATCGAGCTTACATAATGTGAGTTCACGATGTAAACTATGTCACTCCACGTCACCAATACTTGCAACAAGATTACGACTAAATACGCCCTCAGTCAAGGTCACCTACTATTTGGCTAAGAAGAACCGGTCGGCATGTGTTAGCGTGTAGACATGCGGCGATTTATTGAACGTTTGACTACTGCAGTGTACACATGGATCCACGTAATACCTGGTAAGAGCTTCCGTAACTTTTCCTTCGTCATAATCGCCCGTCGAGCTAGCTTGTGATCTCAATGCGCATCGAATAATAAATCTCACCCAAACAATGATACGCTTATAATATGTCATGACTTACCCGGACAACTATAAGAACATCGTCATGTAGCATAGACATATACCCACAACGATACAACTATCTCGTCTAGTGTAGCAGAGCCATATACCCATATCGATGCTTCAGAAGCATGCGAGAGATGAAGATGAACATTTAGTTATCGACTACCACGATTTGGAGCTCCAACCCGACGCATCATATGAAGAGACACCAGTTCGCTTCGTTGACCGTAGAGAACATGTTCTTCGAAGAAAGACTATTCCTATGGTCAAGATTCAGTGGCATCATCACAATGATAAAGAAGTTACTTAGGAGCGCGAGGATGATATACATCTTCAGAATCCCTATCTTTTTCACTCGTCAGTTATGTTCGATTTCGAGGACGAAATCTTCTTTTAGTTGAGAAGATTGTAGTGCTCATGAGTAAATATTGGGGTGCCTTTAGCAACCCAACCTAATGGGGATTTCTTTTTCCCGTGAAAACCCCCTAACCCATACTTTCCCTGGACATCAAAACAGCAGTGAGAGAGGAACTTTGGTTCTAGAGAGAGAAATCTAGGGCAAAGCCAAGAAGAAGAAGAAGAAGAAGGGATCGAAAGTTGGTGTTTTTCTTTGTTATTCTTCGCACGAGATTTGTTTTGCGTATATTCTAGGTAGGTTTCTTCTCCCCATGATTTTAATAGTTTCTTTCGTAGAAAAATCGTGGAATTAGATAGTATTCATGAAACCCAAAACTATACACAAACCAAATTAGAGTTAGAGTTATAACATAGATATCTGATATGTCACGTTTGATTAAACATTCTACAAAATCAGGAAGTAAGATCACTTTCGATCATAATTAGAGACCTATTTATAGTAGAAAATAGCCTTAACTATTAACATATTAAACTACCCAAACTTTGATGACAGTTGTTATATATATTACACTAAATTGGACTTATATTGACATAATATTAGGAGAATTCAACAACTATGTACATTAGTAAATTACTTAGTTAGCTTATCTAAAGCGTATGACATTCGTAACTAAACCTCTCTCACTAGTTGATATGAATCGCTTATGAATATGCTCTTTGATGAATAAACTTTAACAATAAACAGAAGAAAATTCGATGATATGTTCGTGATATAATGCTCGATTACTACTCAATTTTTTATTTAAGTAACTCTATTATATGTTATTATTGGATATGAATGCTATGTTGGTATGGTATGATGAGTTATTTGTATGCGTGATGTGGTGAATTGGTGGGAAGTTGTTGAGTTTGGTGGTTGGTTCGACCTTCTCTACCGAGTATTTATGCGATGACCGGCGGGTTTGCATGGGAAGGCGTACTGAGGTATGTCCTAGGTATTGAGCGTATGGATACGGCACTAATACAAGGGTAACCTTGTGGACCACACTGTCGTGCAACATGGGTCATAGGAGGGTTCAGATGATGGATCCAATTTCCCTGGATGGACACTAACTTATCATATCACTCGTGTTGCTTGTGGAATGTTACTTGCCTATTTCTTTCATACCTCAAAACTTATACCTATGTATATACTAACACCTTTATATGTAATGAAGAAATCTAGTCGACTTGATAGACCTTGAAACCGTCTATTAGGGTCTTAGGGATTTGGAAATCTACTTGTTGGGTTTTGACCCAGCCTATTAATTTTTCAAGGTCAAGGAAATCGTGGTGCCACCTGCTTGAGTCGTAGTTAGCCCTTGGAGGAGTTTTTGTAGCGGTTTTATTCATTTTCTTAGGTAGTTATTTGGAGTTTCATCTCCTAAATAGTAATTTTTTTTATTCTTTCATTTCCGACCCATGTGTTGATGGTTTAGAGACCGCTATCTAGTTTTGTGAACTTAATAAAGTTTTTTTTAGATGATTTATTGTTTCTTATGAGCTTCAAATGTGATGTTATTTGTCTCTTTTGATGAATATATCGAATATGTTCACTGTTCTGCAGAGAAATGCTTTAAGTTTTAGGTTTTCATGGAGGCCGACATGAAAATCTGGACTTGAGGCATTACATAATATAAAATAATCTTAGTGGCTCCCAAAGCTACAAGAACAGAGCCCTCCTAACAGGTAACATCCGCCAAAGGAGAAGAACATTTTTGCGTCTCAAGGTAGGGTAAACCTTGTTTAAAGCCAAACTTTTATAAGTTTCCACTTACGGGATTAAGTATTTTCTTATTAAGAGAACTCGAGTAAACACCCTCTTTCATTTCGGTGAAAACATTGTAAGTATCAACCACAAGTCATAATAGAACTCAAACCACATACACCTGTGATTTTGCAGAATAAATAGACAAACAATCCCAATCTCTCTCGGACTCTATTCTGGGTGAACTGGAAGGGTCGTTACCAAACGGCTGGCCACGCACCGAGTGTAACCTTTAACATGAATTCATGACTAATCCATAACAAAAAAAATAAACATGGGAACCAATCAATGCCCGACGCCAAACAATCATTACACGTAACACGGTCAAGGCGATTCTGCCACCATGTTATACACGCAGCTCAAACGATTCTGCCACCATGTGTATACAATGCACGCAAAACGACCACATAGCTCAAGCGATTCAGCCACCACGTGATTATTTTCAAAAAAAATAATAATTTGTTTTGTAAAGATAAACATCCATAACGTAAAGCACACCACATTCATTCATATCATATCATGTCATAATTTGAACTAAAGAAAGATAATAACTACAATGGTGAAACGGGGAATATCTGTGCTCCAATTAAGATTCGTAGGATCCTACCTCTTAGTGCGCCTCCAGCGATGCCTCCTAACTAAGACTACTAAGTTCCATCACGCTTTTTGTAGACTGTAGTACAATAGTCCTAATGAAATATAAAAGGGAAAAATGGTCATTTGATAGTTTCATAACTGTCAAGAGATTTCTTGCAAAACAACAATGCATAACAATGAATGAAACTAGACTAAGAATGTCCTATCGGGACTATAGGGTCCACTGAGATGTTCCATCGAACACTTGAAATTTATACAACCCCAAAGACCAACTTCCCATAAACTTTAGTTTACATTTTTAAGTCTACATAAGCTGTCAAATGATATAACTAAAACTCTTCATTAAAGTGAAATATGACAAAGTTCGGGTAAGCATCTATATTCTGATTCATTGTCAAAACTAGTCTAAATAAGAAATTGAGCAGTAAAATAATTCGACAACACCCCGTCTATATATGGACATCCTGAAATAGTCCATAATATCTTAAACATGTTCTTGAACATAAATTATTCGAAAAAATTGAATAATATCCATCTAAATAGCTCCAAATTACGAACCTAATGAAAATCTGACCTAACTATATAGTATTCGAAGTAAATATAATAAAACCATCAAATTTGGACGAAATAGAAAATTCTGAACGGATAGATATGTTGAACGAATAAGATTACCCGTAACAAGTTTCATTGAATTTCGATTATATCGAGCGCGAAGTAATCGACTGTTGTAGTTGATTATTCCTCGAAGCCCTAATATACAATTCGGTATTACCTTCTCTAGTATCTTGTAAATAATTTCGAAAAAAAATGAGTATATGATTTTGAAAAAGAATGAAAATGGGGTGTGAGAGGTGGTGGCAATAGGCGGTACGTGATAGTGGGAGGAAAATGATTTATTTCTTCTTCGAAACAACTATGGAATAGATGTTACGTTTGTTTAAAGAAAAAAGTGGGTGACCTTAAAAATAAAAAAACAACTAAAGTGGGTTGGTCCTTAACAAAAAAAAAAAAAAAAAACTAAAGTGGGTTGGTTGCCAAGTGTCACAGCATAAAGTGATCATGTGAAAAAATTTTGTTTTAAGTCCTTAAGATTTAAATACTTATTGAGCAAGTCATAACATATTTAATTTTAACTAATTCAACCCCTATTAATTCAATAACGAAGAAAATCATCGAACACAACGATAGCCAAACCATGTCTGATCTTTACGCCTTACCAGCCTAAATTCCCATCTCAACCCAAATAGATATTCAAAACCAGATCCTAAAAAATCACTAGCTCTCCTCAACGTTTTAACCCGTCGTATTCTCCGACTCAAACATCTGGGTGTTACACCTTCTCTGTCCTTTTCATCCTCTATCACATCTTTCTTTTTCTCTCTCTCACTGATGAATTCAGAGTCTCTTCATCTTCTAAATCCGTACGAGCAATATAATTATGTGTTGTCTTCTTGTTATTGCTCCACCCATCTCCATTTTTCTCCATCAAACTAGTGGTGGGGTTTGAGATAAAGGTAATGTTTTCCCATTAAAGTTTTGAGGGTATTAGTTTGACGTGATTTTTGAGGTTGAGATGGAATGAAAACATGGTAAAAAGAAGAGTGCCCAGGAGGGAAAGAACCAAAATAAGGTGCTTGCACAAATGGAGGGGTTTGCTTTCGTAACGGTGGAGCTGGAAATCAAGGAACTAAACATCTTAAAGGCTTAACATCATAAACTTTAGACTTATCATAAGAACATGAAGACTTTCAACAAAAAAAAAGAACCTGAAGAAGACCTGTTTATGTTTGCTCCATATTCGTTCAAAAACGCCGAAAAGAGAGTTAAGTTTAAATGAGATAGTTTCTTTTAGATCAAAAGTGAATGAGAAGATTGAAAGTGAAGAGTTTCTTCTAGGTCTGGTTTTGTATGGAAATGCAGAAGAAGACCGAAAGGGAAGAAGAAGACCAAAAATGGTGCAGTGAACAGGTTTATTTGTCCCTTAAAAACCCTAATATTTCACAAGAATCACCAAGAAACTAGAGGATCCATCAGTCAGAAGGATTGAAGGTATCATTCGCGGGAGATAGGGGTCGAGAGAAAATAATAGTGAGAGAGAATGAAACAGTAGAGAGTGAGATAAAGGATGAGAGAGGAAGATAGAAGAAGATGAATCATAAGGGGCAAAATTTGATCAAGTGAATTTTTGGGCTAAAAAATAAATATGCCTCCTAAATCATTCTTGATTGACTAAATCTATAGGTGTATAGTATAGGGACCCGGACAAATGGTATAGGGACATGGTCAAAATATCTTATTTTTGGATTAGAAGTCCCTTTACTAATTAGAAAATAGACATTTTTTTTAGGGATTTAAATCGAATAAATTCATTTTTATTTAGATAAAAACTAAGATCAAAACAATGCAAGTATCGAAGTTTTCTTTTATTTTCATTTCCTTCCTTAGATCCACATCTCATAGCACAAAATCCTATTTTTAACCTATTCTATAAAACAACCATCACCTGTAAACACAAAATTCTTATTTACTTTTAAGTTGTTCGCATCTCTTTCTTTCTTACATTTTTTTTTATCCTGTTAGTGTAAAATGTTCGTGAAGCTTTCTCTCAAAAAGTAAATATTTCGGCTACCATGATTACTTTATTTTTTATCGCCAGAATTTTGGTCATATTGTAGTGGAAATATTGAACATATTTCGACTATAGTGGTTGAAATATGTCCAAAATTTCGGTCATATTGGTCAAAATTTTAAGAATACTTCGATTACTTTGTCCGAAATTTTTCTGTCAAATTTTATTTCATCATTTGTCCTGTATTTTTAGATAGAGAAAGAGACTGTTACTATTAAAATATTTATTCTTTTTGTGTTAATTTTAAATATTAAAGTATTTTCAATGTTGTCATTTTAAAGTGAATATATGATGATTTATTTAATTTTTTGAGGAAAATGTCTACTTACAAAACAGGACCAATGTCCCTAAATTAAGTGTGTCCGAATACACTAGAGACAGATCCTTTTTACCGAAGACCAATCTTTATGTTGCGGAGATTTTTCTTTATGCCTCAAAGATCCACTATTGAAAAACCCTTTCGATCTTTACATATAAGTTTGACTAAAACTAACTCCGGTCAAACTTTTTAATGAATTTTGACAGAATTCTTCTATTCGAGGGAGTAAGTTCGACAACATACATTCAACAAATTACTTATTTATTTTCAATAAAGGAACATTTTCAATTACAAATTTCTCTCATCACCTGCAAAAAGATTAACTGATTTTGGCTAAGTTCCCTAATTAACAAAACATAAGTTCAACTACCTATTAAAGTAGGGTCATCTTCAATTCCCAATTTGTAGGTAGAGTAAATCAAAAAAATTTCCATCTATTTTGGACTTTTTTTGTTGAGATATATAAAGGCAAATCCAACTACAAATACATACATTAAATACTCTTAAATAAAAGCGAAAATAAAAGGCAGGGTGGCGTTTCAGGTCTGTCTTTGAAGCTATTTTCGTCCCCATTTAGCTAGTGCGTCTGCTTCTGAGTTGCATTCTCTCGGAGCGTATGAGAAGCTGATGGCTATGAAATGTTGCCCGCCCATGCTATGGTCGGCTATTATTAGCCTTCTTCCGAGCTTATCTTTTAAGCCTGGCTCATTTTATCTTTGTTCCGAATCTCCATTCGAACCTTTTTGGCTTATTTAGTTGGATCTAATTGATGGGCCTAAAAAGTTTCCTAAATAGGTCTACACCCGCAAGTGCACAGGTGTCAAGTCGTAATTTCCCGATAAGACCGAGATCGATCCACAGAGGCTAAGTGAAACCTATTCTAAGACTTAGAAGTAACACGGTTTCCATTGAAATTGGGTTTTTGTGATAAAATAATGAAAATAACAAACTTGATTAAAACAACGAAAATATTATTTGTGTAAAACTTATGAGGAGAGAACCTAGGGTTTCGGAATCCACCATAACATGCATAAATCATGACCTAATCACTCACATCTTTCTAATAACTCAAGATTTGATAACCTCGGAAGATAATTTCTAATTAAAATCAATTTCTCAATCACAAATCCTTGAATCAAACACTAACTCACAATAATTATCTATCAACTAATAAGCATGAACTATTAAGGGTAAACAACCCAAATATAATACATCAAATCTGAAGCATAGATAGTAAAGCTAAATGTCGCAATTTGAATACTAGAAGATTAATAAATCAAACGATTAGGAACCTCAAAGATAATCATGTGATAAAGAGGTCATTTCTCATGCATATCAAACTATCATCCTAACCCTAGATTAAAGAAAATTAGCTACTCATGCTGAAAGAGATAAATATTTAAACATATATAAGTAAGAGAGTAAAGATAATTAACTTTCTTGCTGATTTTCAAGCAAGCAGACCCTAAGGGAAGTGTTTTCCTTATGTTTTTACGATTTTCCAAGAAAACAGACCAAACAGACCCTAAGAGAAGTCGATTTTCTCGTCTTCTTAGAATCGATTTCTCTGTCGAAAAATGATTTTCCCACTGATTTCCTCGTCTTCTCCAACTCTTTTTCTCTCCTTCTAAACTGTTCCTTTTTCTCTCTATAACTCTCTGTTTCTTGATTTCTCTCACAAAAATCAGAAACACAGTAGAAGATGAAGAAGAAAAGATGATTAAAACTCTGAATTACAATTTTTTTATCAATCTATTTACAATTCTTCTCTCTCTCTCTCTAACTCTCTGTTTTTACTGAATATTTTCAATCCTCTCTCTACAATCACTTTTTCTCTCTCTAGTTATCTCCCTTTTCTCTCACAAAAAAGAAAGGATACAAAAGAAGTAGAAAGTGAAGAATAGATGACAATGGTGGTTCTCTGTTTTCTCTTTTGCCCTCTGGAGCTTCCCTGTATTTTCTGTTCAAAGCCGAGAGATGATAATCGTGCTCTCTGTTTTCTCCTATATCTATAACCGAGTGAAGTCCCCTCAATCTCTCTGTCTTTCCTCCTTAATTGATCTCTTTCCCTCTATAATAAAATTACAATCTCCCTCTAATATCTTCTCAAACAATCTCTGAACATGGTAAGAATATCAAACAAATCCATCTCCAACTATCTTTCTCTGTCTCCATAAAGAGGAATTTCCTCTCAATCACAACTATTCAATCTTATCACTTGATATGATCTTCTAGATCTAAGAATATATCACTTACCTTCTTCATCTCTCGGTTTCTCTCTGTATTTCTTTTCAAAGTTTCTGTTTCAAAGAGATAGAAACGAGAGAAAAACAATGATAGTAATAAATCTCTTTCAAGAATTATCTTCTTTCCTTTTCTGATTGTTTTTCAAAATCTTCCAATCCTTCTAAATCAGTGATAGCTGTCTTTTTTTATTTCCTTCCATCCCCCTGTTTCAGTTTCTTCTTTCCTTTTTTCTTTTTGTTTAGGAAGTAGAAATTGTAGTGTCCCTACTAATTTATGGGGGTGCCTTTAGCAACACGAAATTAATAAGCCTTAAATCCCTACACACCCACCAGATTCAATTTGGTTTCTTTTCTTCCCTTACACCCGTGAGTTGTGAGAGGACTTTAAAGAGAGATAGTAGGGTTTAGAGAGAGAAAGTGAAGAAGAAGGAGAAGGTGGATCAAAAAGGCTTTGCTAGGGGATTTGTTTCTTCTTCTTGGTACTAAAAATCAAGTAGGTTTCTTCTTCCCTAGGGTTTATATAGCCCTCTTTAATTTTTAACCTAGTTTTGGATAGTAGGACTATAATAGCTTTGAACCATTGTTGTTTACTAGGTTATCATCAACTTAGAACCAATTAGTAATACAATAGATATCCATTATGATTAGAAACTATTTACAACAACAATATAGTAACCCTAGACGATTATAGTTACATTAATGGGGTATGTATATACCCGGACAGCAACCTAGACTATTAGGATTATATAAACATAGTAGAAAATACATCCGGACAGCAGCCTAGACGCTAATGATTATTCGTGTTTATGTTATTGTTATTGTTATTGATAATTGATTGAATGAGATTATTTGTGTGATATTGGAGCATGAGTGCTACCAATAGTTGTGTGTGATATATTGCTTTAGGTTGTTAACCTAGAAAGCATAGGCTAGTCGGAACCAAGACTGGTTGGCTCGACATGTGAGTCGATTGCAAACACTAGTTATTTATGTGATATTAGATAACTTGGTGGACCATGATCTTGAGTTCTGTTAATGGAATGAACTAAGACTGGTTGGCTCGACATGTGGATCGATTGCAAACACGGGTTAGTCAATGTGATATTGGACAACCTAGTGGACCAGGGGTTTGAGTTCAAATATGGATTGACGATTGTAATCCATAAGTAATCGGTGGTTGGCTCGCTTCCTGCTCATATGTAAAGTGCTCGTGTTGCACTGTGCTCGTGTTGCACGGATTTCCCCTTTGGGTGGTATCCTTTGTCTATTGAGAGGTTTAAGTCGATGCAAACACGAATGGTAAGTGACGCTATCTTGTGGACCTCAAAATTGGTTATGCCCCTCCAAAAGGGAAGTTGTATTGTATGAATCTCTTCAACCGTGTAACAGGTTGACTTCAATTGTGTTGGCACGAAAGGTGTAACATAATGGATTGTTATTATTGTTCTGTTGTTCGATACTTGGTTTTGTGTTGAATTGGTCTATTTAGACCTTAGGTAATTAGAAATCTACTAGCTGGGTTCTGACCCAGCCTACTATTTTTCAGGTGATAAAGATCTGGGAGCGCCACCAGTTTGATCTCAGTTCGTCAGCTCGGAGTTTCTTTCTTAGTTTTCGCTTTCGAGATTAGGTAGTTATTTGGAGTTTCGCCTCCTAGACAGTTATTTATTTCATTCGATATTGTTCGACCTACGCGTCGATGGTTAGTAACATTGTTTGAGTTAAGAAAGTTTTAATGGATTTCTTTTAGATGATTTATTGATTCTTATGAGCTTCACATTTGATATTATTTGTCTCTTTTGATGGATATATCGACTATGTTTACTGTTCTGCGGAGAAATGCTTTGAGTTTAGGTTTTCATGGCGGCCGACGTGGAAATCTAGATTTGGGGCGTTACAAAGTGGTATCAGAGCCAGGTTCATAAATCCTAGGATCAGTGTGTAGGGTTCAACCCCTCTAAGCGCATAGTACGTAGTAAATTTTTGTACGGAGCTCTTGACTGTCTAAGTTTTGACTTGGTTTCTCTTTTGGATTTGAATAGAGTTATGGTTAGCGAAGGGGCTACTGGTCGTGGCAGAGGTCGTCGCAGTGCTCGCACCCGAGGGGGTGGTAGAGGTCGAGGTGTCCTACCTGAGGAAAGGGGTTTCTACAGCACCAGAGGGTACACATGAATAGTCAGGGGGTCATGAGACCACAAATCCTCATCTGAACGGAGGAGAGACAGTGACAATTGATGCAGCCGCATTGCAAAATTTGATAAACATTGCAGCAGAGGCTCAAACAAGGGAACAAGCTCGAACGCAGAATCCGACACTAGAGACGGGAGGTCCTGCTGTGAATCTGAGGCCAC
>BEHA01050349.1:82264-138810 GCA_002897215.1 Eschscholzia californica subsp. californica | reverse complement strand
CATTGACGTGGTTGGGTCAGAAGTTGACTCGTTATTTCTGGGTAGTATGGTTGTTAGACCATCTTTGCTGAATCGTATTGTGGATGCCCAAATTGATGATGAGTGGGGCCAGAAACAGGTTTCGCTAATGCAAGAGACTGAGATTGAGTTCAGTACCTGGCAGGACGGCGGATTGAGATTTCGAGGGAGATTATATGTACCGGCAGATCCGGTCTTGAGACGGGATATATTAGATGAAGCACACCGAAGTAAGTACATAGTTCACCCCGGGGGTAACAAGATGTATAAAGACTTGAAGAGGCAGTACTGGTGGTCAGGGATGAAGAAAGATGTTGCGGAGTATGTGAGGAAGTGTAATGTGTGTCAGATGGTGAAAGCGGAAAATCGTCATCCATCCGGACTCTTGGAACCGTTGCCCATTCCGGAGTGGAAATGGGAGAATATATCGATGGACTTCATCACGGGTTTACCGCGATCTAGTAGAGGCTTTGACGCTATTTGGGTGATAGTTGACAGGTTGACAAAGTCGGCTCACATCCTACCAGTGAAGACGACAGATAGTGGGGACCGACTGACACAGTTTTACATTAAGGAGATTGTCAGGTTACACGGAGTCCCGGTGTCTATTGTTTCAGACAGAGATTCGTCCTTTACTTCACGGTTTTGGAAGAGTTTCCAAACTTCTCTGGGGACATCTTTACATTTCAGTACAGCTTTTCATCCTCAGACTGATGGGCAGACAGAGCGAGTTAACAAAGTACTTGAAGATATGTTGAGATGCTCAATACTAGATCTTGGAGGGAGTTGGCAAGATCATTTGCCTTTGGTAAAATTCGCATATAATAATAGTTACCAATCTAGTATTGGCATGACACCTTTCGAGGCATTATACGGGAGACCTTGTCGGTCACCATTGTGTTGGACAGAGGCAGGTGATGCTAAACTAGAAGGACTAGAGGTGATTCGGGACACTTCTGAGAAAATTGCTTTGATTCGAAGTAGGCTCCAAGCAGCTCAAAGTCGTCAAAAGAGTTATGCCGACAACCGACGAAGGGATTTGGAGTTTATTGTTGGAGATGAAGTTTTGTTGAAGGTGTCACCTATGAAAGGTGTTTTGCGATTTGGTAAGAAAGGAAAGTTGGCTCCCAGGTATATTGGACCTTTCAGAATAGTTGAGAAGGTGGGAAAAGTAGCCTATCGTCTTGACTTGCCTGCAAGCTTCACAGGAGTCCACAATGTCTTTCACATTTCGATGCTTCGAAAACATGTGAGAGATGGAGATCAACACTCAGTGATAGATTACCATGATTTGGAGCTCCAACCAAATGTATCATATGAAGAGGAACCAGTTCGTATCATTGATCGTAGAGAGCATGTTCTTCGCCGAAAGACGATCCCCATGGTCAAGGTTCAGTGGCATCACCACAATGACAAGGAAGTTACTTGGGAGCGTGAGGATGATATGCAACTTCGTTATCCTCATCTTTTCCTCTCGTCAGGTACGTTCAATTTCGAGGACGAAATTTCCTTTTAGGAGGGGAGATTGTAGTGTCCCTACTAATTTATGGGGGTGCCTTTAGCAACACGAAATTAATACCCCTTAAATCCCTACACACCCACCAGATTCAATTTGGTTTCTTTTCTTCCCTTACACCCGTGAGTTGTGAGAGGACTTTAAAGAGAAATAGTAGGGTTTAGAGAGAGAAAGTGAAGAAGAAGGAGAAGGTGGATCAAAAAGGCTTTGCTAGGGGATTTGTTTCTTCTTCTTGGTACTAAAAATCAAGTAGGTTTCTTCTTCCCTAGGGTTTATATAGCCCTCTTTAATTTTTAACCTAGTTTTGGATAGTAGGACTATAATAGCTTTGAACCATTGTTGTTTACTAGGTTATCATCAACTTAGAACTAATTAGTAATACAATAGATATCCATTATGATTAGAAACTATTTACAACAACAATATAGTAACCCTAGACGATTATAGTTATATTAATGGGGTATGTATATACCCGGACATCAACCTAGACTATTAGGATTATATAAACATAGTAGAAAATACATCCGGACAGCAGCCTAGACGCTAATGATTATTCGTGTTTATGTTATTGTTATTGATAATTGATTGATTGAGATTATTTGTGTGATATTGGAGCATGAGTGCTACCAATAGTTGTGTGTGATATATTGCTTTAGGTTGTTAACCTAGAAAGCATAGGCTAGTCGGAACCAAGACTGGTTGGCTCGACATGTGAGTCGATTGCAAACACTAGTTATTTATGTGATATTAGATAACTTGGTGGACCATGATCTTGAGTTCAGTTAATGGAATGAACTAAGACTGGTTGGCTCAACATGTGGATCGATTGCAAACACGGGTTAGTCAATGTGATATTGGACAACCCAGTGGACCAGGGGTTTGAGTTCAAATATGGATTGACGATTGTAATCCATAAGTAATCGGTGGTTGGCTCGCTTCCTGCTCATATGTAAAGTGCTCGTGTTGCACTGTGCTCGTGTTGCACGGATTCCCTTTTTGGGTGGTATCCTTTGTCTATTGAGAGGTTTAAGTCGATGCAAACACGAATGGTAAGTGACGCTATCTTGTGGACCTCAAAATTGGTTATGCCCCTACAAAAGGGAAGTTGTATTGTATGAATCTCTTCAACCGTGTAACAGGTTGACTTCAATTGTGTTGGCACGAAAGGTGTAACATAATGGATTGTTATTATTGTTCTGTTGTTCGATACTTGGTTTTGTGTTAAATTGGTCTATTTAGACCTTAGGTAATTAGAAATCTACTAGCTGGGTTCTGACCTAGCCTACTATTTTTCAGGTGATAGAGATCGGGGAGCGCCACCAGTTTGATCTCAGTTCGTCAGCTCGGAGTTTCTTTCTTAGTTTTCGCTTTCGAGATTAGGTAGTTATTTGGAGTTTCGCCTCCTAGACAGTTATTTATTTCATTCGATATTGTCCGACCTATGTGTCGATGGTTAGTAACATTGTTTGAGTTAAGAAAGTTTTAATGGATTTCTTTTAGATGATTTATTGATTCTTATGAGCTTCACATTTGATATTATTTGTCTCTTTTGATGGATATATCGACTATGTTTACTGTTCTGCGGAGAAATACTTTGAGTTTAGGTTTTCATGGCGGCCGACGTGGAAATCTAGATTTGGGGCGTTACAAATAGAGTGAGAAGATAAAGATGGATAACTCAATTTGGAATGTTGACCTGGAAAAAGGGCAGATTTGGTGCTTCGCGAGCTAGGTAAGTGAAGGCGCGACACAATCTGTAATAATGCCACGTGTTCCTTAAAAGCTTTGACCGTTAGATAACACGGGGGCTGCTGAAACTTCACGCGGACAACACACTAGATCCAGACTCACCGAAAATTCCAAAGTCATCCCGCACTGCCCCAGCTTATACCGCTTACCTACAGATTCAGCCGCGCTCTCCCATTGAGGTTCCCCCACGTGTCCTCCAGTTGACTTGGTTCACGAGTTTTGAACCAAACTTTGACCCGTCCTAGTTTTTGCCTCCAGACTCCGATCTGACTTCCGCTTTCGCCGTCGGGTTCCTCTTGGACTATACTTTTCAACCGAGTACTAAAATTTCCAGAACACCCTCATCTCTAAATGACCGAAATGCCCTCAAGTGTGTCTTTCTTCCAATTTTATCCGTCTTTCGCATTGAACTCCGTAAAAGACACCTGAGTAAGAAAAACAAGCAAATCATGAGAGTAACCGCTCGAAATGGACTAACTAACCGAGTTAAGAGATTTAGATGGGACATTTTCATGTCTCATCACCAATCCACCTTTAACCTAGCTCCCACTAGTCAAATCTTTCCTATCAAGCTACCCTTCTTATGTGTAACCCGTTGTAGGATACGGTCTATTTTAACCGCGAATTACCGAAGTAATCCAACGATCGTAAGTGGCTTCTAGCAAAGCATTACGACCCCTAATTGGACCAGACTAAATGATCTTCATGATTAGTTCATCGTTATCTTAGTTGACAAATTGATCGCATTGTTACCTTGGTCGAAGGACACTCCTTCAGAAGACATCTCCTTCAGACCGAACGGATATATCCTTCACGTTAGTCTTAAGAAATGGTGTCGATGGAGGTCTTCATTGTTGTTGTTTTGGTTGCGTCATGTTTTTGTCAGCGTCATGTTTTTGTTAGAAATTATGGTCTACTCATGTTGACTCTTCATGTTCATCAATGATTCTACATTTTGTTTTTTAATTAGCTAAAAAGAAAAAAGAAATTTAAATTTTAACATAGCCCCCCATAGGAAAACCCATGAGTGGAATTCAACATATACCCTTACCAAACAAAAAAGGAGACCAGAAAAACAAAACAAAAATGAGATGGCAAAAGTGGGATAAGAATCACCATCAGTGAACACATCCAGAAGTGTTTCTGTTGTATTATCCCTAATTTGCCTCCTCAATTCAACCACAGGATTGTTCTCGACATACGTGACCTTGGAGAAACCATTAGTTGTCCTTGTCAAACAACCTGAACTAAATTAGGCACGGTCAGGAGTATCTAAAGGCACCGGTGGGATTACTATTTGTGCTGTTGTGTATTAGCACTATGTACGGAGCGCCCGAGCAGACACCCTAGCACCCACCCCTTTGACTCAACAGTCAAACCCCGAAGACTTCATTTTTGCCATGGTCTTTTCAAAATTTTGTTCTCTTCCGCACCCCAATTCCTTCTTCATCTTCTTCGTCCATAATTTCTAATTTCTTCTTTAAAATAACCTAGGATACCATTTTCTTCTCTTGATTTTTCTCTGGCATTCTTGTTCGAACTACCATCGAAGACCATCAAAGAAGTTTGGATCTCTAGATTTTTTTTTTGAACGGATTTGGATCTCTAGATTGAGTTAACAAAACTCACAGATATTTATACCCCTCAGAGCATCCGGGTGTTAATAGATGTTTGGGGGTAGGGGTGGGAATCGGGCGGGTATGGGCACCCGCGGGTAATTCTAAGTCGGGCTCGGGCGGGTCGGGTAAGTTTCTCCTCTGCCCACTCGGGTTCTCGGGCGGATTCGGGCGGGCTTTTCTGAAATCTCCTATGATCAAAGCCCGCCCATGCCCACTAAAGCATCGGGCAAGTCGGGCTTCGGGCAAATCGGGCATCGGGTTTCTTTATCTGATATTTTTCTACCAGATCAGGAAACTCTAGAAATTTGATATTGTTCAAATAAGCTTCTCTAAACAAATTGATACCAAATCTTTACAAAACTTATAAATCAAGAATGAAAGAAATACTAAGATTCCGTGACATAAGAAATCAACAACTGATATAGATCTATATATGCAAACATGAGACTTGGTTGTCTTCCACTTATTTTCTTGTCTTTGTATGTTTCATTAGTTCTTCCTTCACATCAAAATAATTTTAAAATTTGACCACTACATAGAGATGGAAGATGATCCCAATAACTTATTTAATAGAGAAGAAGGTTGGCACAAGAAGGTCTAGTAAATAAGAGAGAAACGGCTAGAGAGATAACTTAGATTCTTTTTCTCTCTCTATGCTACCGAATTTTTCAAATTCAATGTGGTAAACTATTAGGGTTGCTTCAATGTGTAGTTTATATATCTTGGGAGAAACCTTAAATCTACTTTGGCCTTTATAGTGAAGTATAATCGACACTCAAAGTGATTGGCATCTATAGGCACCCGTCGGGTGAGCATATCGGGCTCGGGTATGGGCGGGGTGGCGGGCAGAGCTTTTCGCCCGAGCCCGCCCACGAAAAATCATCGGGCTGGGCGGGTAGTACCCATATTCGGGCGCGGGCGTCCATGGACATTGTCGGGCGCGGGTAAACGTGACGGGTATCGGGCTTTCGGGTAGATTTCCCACCCCTATTTGGGGGTGATAAGAGATCGACCTGAGTCAACCTCTCCGTGGGTGCTAACAGCAATATTTTCGGGTGCGCATAGCTGCTGCCCCCGCCTAATTGAAAGCTGAACTAAACCATTACATTACCATTTTCCTCTGTTCTACAGAGAGAGAAAGAGAAATGGAAGGCGGAGTGAAAGTAGACAGATGGGGGTACTCTGTTAGAACCTCGTCTGAAGCTTGTATTTCGGCCATTAATTCTTACTACGAACAGGTTTGAGCTTCCTCTCTCTCTCTACATGTATCTGTGTCTGTGAAAGGTCAAGTTGGTTTGATTGTGAATGGGTTTGGTTTTAATTAATGCAATTTCTGTGATCGAAGTATTTAAGCTACGGGAGAAAGCAATCGGTGATACTCGAAGCACCGATTCACGACGAAAACTGTGTTCTTGCTAACGTTTTAGCTGCTAATTTCATCTCTTCCAGTAACCCTTCGAAAAGCTTATTTCATCTATCTTCTGCTGAATCTCGACTCGTAAGATTCCTGATTTCTTCCTCAATTATATGGGATATTCATGTTAAATTTATTTAAACTCAAAATTAATGAGTAGATATATTTTATTAGTTAAGTAATTAGAGAGTTAATTTTAGTGGGGTTAATGTACTAGTTAGTGGAGTTAATGTACTAGTAAGTGGGTTAATGTGCTAGTTAGTGGGATGATTTTAGTAGTGGTCTTAGTTAGTGCTTGAAGTTTTAGTCTATAAATAGACAAGTCTGTGTAGTTAATTTTAAGATCAAATCAAGTCAAGAAATTCAATTCAAGTTAAATATCTTCTTTATTCTTCTTTGTTTGTGCAAGTATTTTTAATTTCCAACATTTGGTATCCGAGCTAGAATTATTTTGTGATTACTAACCGAATTACAAAATGAATGGATCAATCCAACCTCAGCTTCCGTGATTTTGTGGGAAAAATTTTGATCAATGGTGTATCCAAATGGAAGCATTATTTGGCTTCCAGGAAATTTGGGAGGTTGTCGAATTTGGGTATGTAGAACCAGTTGATCAGGTAGCACATGAAGCTCTCTCTGAGGTCCAAAAAGGTACTTTGAGAGAGAACAGAAAGAAGGATAAGAAGACATTGTTCTTTCTCTATCAAGCTGTTGATGAGATTGTCTTCGAGAAAATCTCAAGAGCTGAAACAGCTAAAGAAGTGTGGGATTTGTTGCAAAGATCCTACAAAGGTGATGAGAAGGTAAAAAATGTAAGTTTGCAAACTTTACGAGGTGAATTTGAATCTCTTAATATGATTAACTCTGAAAATATTGCTGATTATTTTTCTAGAGTTCAATATATTGTTAATCAATTGCGGGTTAATGGTGAAAAATTAACTGATCTACGTGTTATTGAGAAAATCATGAGATCATTGACAGGTCGTTTTGACTATGTTGTCGCTGCAATTGAGGAAGGAAAAGACCTTTCAACTATGTCAGTTGAAGGTTTAATGAGTTCATTATGTTCTCATGAACATAGAATGAACCAGAGAGCTGTTGCAGGGTCTATTGAACAAGCTTTTCAAAGCAAAGTGACTCTGCTTGAAAAAGGTGGTTCAAATGGTGAAGAGAACCATGGTAAAGAATCCAAAAGAATTGGAAGGTATGACAAATCTAAAGTTAGATGTTTTCGTTGTAAAAAATTAGGTCATTATAAGTCAGAATGTAGAGTTTCCAAAAAATACTCAGAGCATGCTAACTTTGCTGAAGATGATGTAGAAGAGGGAGAAATTCTTTTATTAGCTTGCAGAATAAATGAAGATTCAGATGAAGATTTAGATGATTATTCGGTAGAAAGTGATGAAGATGCAGTTTGGGTCTGTCTTGTTAAAGAAGATCATCAAATAAAAATTGATATTGATGATGAGACAGTAGCTTCAGAATCTCAAGTAATTGAGATTCCACCTATTTCTCTGAATATTCATGAAAACTCAAATCCAGAATTATGTCCCAGTTCAACTTGTATTCAAGTTATGTCGTCGAGGTTTGATGGATACGTTGTAAGCAATGATAATGATGATTCTGACGAAGATTTTGCAAGTTTTGCATTTTTTGCAGATTGCAATCCTATCACTTTTAAAGAAGCAGTAAAAAATGTGGGGCAAATTTCAGCTACGAATGATGAAATTCATTCAATTGAGAAAAATGATAATTCGAGGTTAAATTATCTTCCTACAGGAAATAAGACAAATGGGTTGAAATGGTCTTCCAAAAACAAGTACAAACCAGATGATGGTCAAGTAGACAAATTAATTGTGAAAGAGTATGATCAAGAACCAGATTAATGTGCAGTTTTAAATTGAAGAACAAGTGGCTAATATTTTTATTAAGCCATTGAAGGTCCATTTATCTTTCAAGTTGAAGATTATGATGGACGTTATGTCGTTTGAGTTTAAGGGAGGGTGTTAAATTTATTTAAACTCAAAATTAATGAGTAGATATATTTTATTAGTTAAGTAATTAGAGAGTTAATTTTAGTGGGGTTAATGTACTAGTTAGTGGAGTTAATGTACTAGTAAGTGGGTTAATGTGCTAGTTAGTGGGATGATTTTAGTAGTGGTCTTAGTTAGTGCTTGAAGTTTTAGTCTATAAATAGACAAGTCTTTGTAGTTAATTTTAAGATCAAATCAAGTCAAGAAATTCAATTCAAGTTAAATATCTTCTTTATTCTTCTTTGTTTGTGCAAGTATTTTTAATTTCCAACAATTCAGTGATCTAGTAGTTTCATTTTTTTCTCTCTCTGTCATGAGTGGTAAATCTCTTTTTTTGTTTAGGTATATGCAACTTCATATGAAAAAGCAGTTTTTGATGCAATCTCCAGCTTGATCACCAAAGACAGAGATGATGATATTGCGCTCAATTCACATACTGAGGTAAACAGTTTAGCAATTGTTTTGCATTTTCTAGGTTTTGTTTTTCATTTGTGTGTATTAGAGTGGGTAGTTTTTTCGGTTTAGAAGATACGAGTTGTTTTAGTAGTGGAAATTTCATAATGAACTAATATGATGATTATCATCTCATCTTGTTAACATAGAATTCTTCTCTCAGGGCCAATTTTAGAACAGATTCCATTCCTGAAGTGGCCACTGCTCTCCGCTGAGATGCTCTGAGTAATCCCTTTTTTCAACGGGGTCGATAAGGGATATATTGATTATCTCGAGGGTTTAAAATTTCACACGAACATAGTCAACATAATCATAACCATGAACTTATATCCATGATTTTGTGTTCCCGGTAGTCAATTTGGCATTGGGAATCACTGCATTCTGTGGAGTGTGGAGGTGATTTGGCTTGAGATTGCAAGTGTAGTTATGATTCCCTGTTCTTTGGCACGTCGTTGGTTTATAGGATTGACTGAACATATCAAAATATTTAAGTTGCAAGAAAGATGTGATTGAAGCATGTAGTAGACCAAGCATGCCGATTTTGTATCGAAAAAAATACTCTTGCATGTTCTTCCTATATGCACCACTTTTTGACAAATAAAGATTGGTTAATATGACTTTTATGATGAATTTCTTAACTCTGACATGATCAAATCTGGACTCTCAGGGTTAGGCTGGTTCAGTGTTAATGAGGCAACTGAACTCCAATAATATTTTTGCTCCAATTACGTAACGGATTTAAAGGCTCTTGAAGTGAATAATTCAGTATGTTTCTTCCCTTTTGCAGATATTGAGACAATTCCCTAGAGACTTGGTTTCTCTGAAAAGGGCTCAAGTTCTGTGCTTTTACAAAGCTCGACCTGATATATCATTGAATCTTGTTGAGATGGTTAGTTGTTCTTCTGGAGAAACATATTCATGTGTAAAGTGGAACTACTGTTAATTATACCACTTGTAGCAGTTTTTTGTACACCTCACCGAAAGAGAGTTACAATTCAGTGGATATCTTTTCTCTAGTATATCAAGGTCTCACCTTTTATATGAAGATCTTGCATAATGTTCTTGAAGTCTTTTTATTTTGGAATATTTTCATTTTTATTGGCATAATCTACCTGAATGAAGCATTCTGTTAGGAGGTTAGCCTCTCACTTGTTGTGATGTTAAATTTTTTAAGTTAGTTGTTTAGCTCATCACTTTTGGCACGCCTAACATTTTTCTTATTGTTTTCCTTCAAGATTTCTGTATTTGGTTTTGAGAAATAAAACTGAGCAAATTTTGAAACTAATAATTTTCTTTGAGATGTGATTTCTTGTCTTGTAACGGATTAAATGAATTTGTTATGGTTCATTCTGCAGATTTTGCCACAAAATCAACAAGAGAACTACATCTACGGAATGCTCTCTTTTGCTTTATTAGAACTTGGGAGAATGGATGATGCTGAGATAGCAGCAAGAAAGGGTTTGGAAATCAACATGCAAGATCCCTGGTCACAACATGATGTAGGTTTTAAGTCGTTATACTTGAGATTTGAGCATGTGTCTGAAATGTGTCAAAAATTTTCCACTTCACTTCTCTATTTTCCGAAAGTTATAGTACCTTTTTTGTACCTGCAGTTATGCCATGTTCTTCAATATGGGTGTCGTTTCAAGGAAGCGGTAGAGTTCATGGAGAAGTGTTCGTCTTCATGGAGTTCTTGTTCGTCATTCATGTACAGTGCTTCCTCTATTGTAGTAAACTCTTCTGTAAATAATGTCTAATCTTCTGGTCAACTTAGACAAGTTCATTATATTTTTAGGTACACTCATAATTGGTGGCATGTAGCAGTTTGTTATTTGGAAGGTAATTCTCCAATGAGGAAAGTCTTGGAAATTTATGACACCCATATCTGGAAGGAGTTAGAAAGAACTGATTCTAGTCGGGGCGAGGTAAATTAATAGTTGCTCTCTTTAAGCTACTAAGTTATAATACTCATGAAAATATATTTATGTTGTTGAATTAGGTATATCTCAATGCCCTAGCCTTGTTGTTACGGGTATATTTACGTGGTGGCATCGGTTCATTCGGAGACCGTCTAAAGATCCTGGCAGATTGTCTTACGGATGAGGTGAGTTAATGTTTAATTTACTAATTATGAAAATTGAGTAGTTACCACTACATCTCATGGAATAAAAGCAGCAATTATTTTCGTAACATTGCAACATATATTATTCGTGCTTTAATTTGAATCTCAATCTATAAGAGTTAAGTAAATTTGAGTAGTTGCCACTGCCTCCCGTTGATAAAACTTATCGTTTCTTCCTTCTTCCAAGTAAGACAATGTTTACTCTGTCAAGCATAAGTGCTTGATTGGTGATCAATAGTAGTTGTATGGTCAAAGATGAAAGCTAATTAACTCACTCAATAGTTACGACTTGATTAGTATTGTTAAAACTTAGAATATTTCTACTTAATTGCTTAATCTATACTATATTTTTCAGTCCAACTGGCATTTGGAGTGGCATCTTGATATATTGATATTATGGGCCTTAGCTAGTACCAATAACGTAGCTAAATCAGAGGAATTACTTAATTCGATGAAATCCAGGTAAGTGGCTCCCCCATCGCTTCTTTCTGTTTAGTATTGTTATAGTTGGGAGTGTGCGGTGGTCATTTTTAGAAAGAAAAAACTTGCATGATTATGATGTGATAAAATCTTTTCGGAAATCTACTTGATGACCAGGAAGAAGCGAGAAGCCGTTCAAAGAGGACTTCTGGTTTGTCTCCTTCACCTATCCTCACTTTTGCATGTGAAATTACACTTTTATTTATTGATGTTTGAAAGTTAGAACCTGGGCGATCCTTCAAAATATTAATGCTAAAAAGATCACCTGAATCAACGTCGGTATCATAAAACAGTTTGAAGAATACCAACTAATGTAGTTCATTTGCGCTAGCTTCAATGTTGCTTTATCAATGAATAGATGCAGTAAATCTTTTAGTCCCCAAGTTCAACTAAAACAAGGAAAAAAGCAATAACAATTGATGCTTTTCCATTGTTGTCAATCCAACGATAGGAGCGGTGGTTTATATCATGAACCCAATTACATGTAATAGGATGCAAGTGCAACGCAAATGAATAATGCTGAACTAATAAATTGCTAGTTTTAACACTATTTTATAGTGATCATAGAAAACAATAATTTTCTGCTGAAAAGAATTGGCAAGATGGTAGTCCTATATGGGTAATTTGCAGACAATATTCGCCACTATAAATCCAAATCTTTATTGGCAATAACTATTTGAACTATTACCACCGTCAACCGTAACTTGATTTGTTCTCGTTCTCAGCTTGGAGAGGCCCTATATGAATTCGGTAGAGGAGACAATGAGAAGGCATTTGAATTGCTTGGTCCAGATTTTAATATATGTGACTATAAGGTATGATAATCAAATCTTACTTCTCTTTTTCCATTTAGTTTTTCTTACTTTTGGAATGAACAGAGTTTTATATTCTTTTTAAAGTTTTAGCTTTATTCCAGATAATTGGGGCATCTGATGAACAACTTGATGTCTTTAATGAAGTCTGGTACACAGTTCTGTTGAACACTGGGCGATCTCTGAAGGGTATAATTTCATTCTACTATGTTCCTGAAATTTATGGTTATTCTCTCACTTACTGATATGTTTGTATCACAGCAACGGAAGAAATCGAAAAGAGGGTTAAGAAGACAAAGGGGATCCCTTTCCTGTGGCGTCTGCTGGTAAGAGACTCAATTAGTCCCTTCTTCACTTCAAATTGTGCTTCATAGTTATTGAAATGGACTAAATTTTTCGGAAAAAAGTAAACAAGGATACTACAACTTCCTTTACGATAAAATATCAGAAAGCAAATGGCATGATCACTCTCTTTCTTCCTAAGATCACAAAATTCCTCCTTGCCTAGGTTTGACCTTGATCAAAACTTGAAATGTACAAGTAGAGAACTGAAAACAACAAAGTGTCATTATCTACGAAAATAGAGTAGGAAAGGTAAGCTAATCACTGCTTGATAATGGTTAACCCCAGTTCGGGATAGCTCCTAGAAAACCTAACAACCCAGTTCGGGATGCTTTCGTTTGTATCGCCTCATATAGAACTCCTTCGATGACTGGATACACTGACCCTACTAAAAAAGAAAGGGTGATTGATCCAAAATGCTTCTTATAAAACTTGTAATGTGAATGATTTATTTATTTGCATATTTTGGATCAGGAGAGAAGTTATTCAATGGAAGGAAGGAGAGATATCGCCCTTATATCAGATAAAGCCAAGACTTTGGAAGCTGCATATTTCGAACATTCGGTGTGAGAACAGATTAGGGCTTATTTCCTTCTATCTCTATTCTTGTTCCATATCTATATCGTTGGTGTACTGTTCATTAATGTGTAATTTGTACCCTAATGCATCTGTTATGTTTCTGTAATCTCTGATCTGTAACCCAAAAGGATATAATGGCAAAGAAGCTGTCATGGTTGGAAACGGAAAATTCCTACCAATAAAAGAGACTGGTAACTCACTTTTATCTACTTCTCAACAATTTAAGCTTAAGAGTCTGCTTCATGTTCCAAATATTAAGAACTCGTTATCCATCTCCAAGTTCACAAAGGAAAATTTATGTTCAGTACAGTTTCTTCTATGGGGTTATAACATTAAAGATCTCTTTTCTAAAAAGATTTTAGCGGAAGGATCCATGGTTAATGACTTGTATCCTATAAACTTCTCTAAATCAGAGACATCTCTAGAGCACATACTGTTAGTTCAAAGGCAAGAACCAACACTTGGGCATTTGAGGTTGGGTCTTCCAGCTATCAGTCTTGCTACAAACTCAAGAGTGAAGATGAAATCGAATTTAGTTCATAGTACTTCGAAAAAGTGTGCAAGCTCATACACTGACGTTTGGAGTGCAGCTCCTATCACAACTTCAAATGGGGTTAGGTAAGAGTTAATTCCTATATGGCCCCCTACTTTGTGACTAGCTTCTTTTATGGCCCATTTTTTTTCTTAAATTCAAATATGGCCCCCTATTTTCAAGTAAATGTCATTACTACCCTTCTTAATTCTAAATTTAAAACATTAAAAAAAAATTATTTCCACCTCACCCCTCTCTCTCTCCACCTCATCTCTCCCTACACCTAACCCCTCTCTCTCTCCAATTCACCTCTCTCTCTCTCTCCAACTCACCTTTATCTTCTCCGGCAAGGTCGCCGGCCGGAAAAACCTAAAAAAAAATAAATTTCTCTCTCCTTTCTCTCTCTAAATTTTATTTTATTTTTTTAAATCTCTCCACTCTCTCTCTCTAAAAACTCTGGCGAAGGGGGTTTCCCTTCGCCGGAGTTTTTAGAGAGAGAGAGTGGAGAGATTTAAAAAAAAAATTTAGAGAGAGAGGAGAGAGAATTCCGACCGGCGACCTTGCCGGAGAAGAAAGAGGTGAGTTGGAGAGAGAGAGAGGTGAGTTGGAGAGAGAGAGAGAGGTGAGTTGGAGAGAGAGAGGTGAATTGGAGAGAGAGAGGGGTGAGGTGGAGAGAGAGAGGGGTGACGTGAAAATAACTTTTTTTAATGTTTTAAATTTAGAATTAAGAAGGGTAGTAATGACATTTACTTGAAAATAGGGGGTCATATTTGAATTTACAAAAAAAATGGGCCATAAAGGAAGCTGGTCACAAAGTAGGGGGCCATATAAGAATTAACTCGTTATGGAATATATACTCTTCATTGATGACTACAACATATTCTCTTGGATTTACCCATTAATCACAGTTAGATCCTAACTTTTGAATTGCTTCAAATACTTTCAAGAAGTCAAATGAGAATCTTCTCTCAATCAAGATAAAGAAATTTCTAAGTGGTGATTCCCCTCAACGTGCAAAATTCCTTCAAGAAATTTCTTCATGAAAATGGAATCATATTAAGATGTTCCACCTCAACAAAATGGCAAGCTCCAAAATCAGCTAAGCCTGTCTTTCTAGGCTATAGCTCTTTACACAAAGGCTGCAAGTCCTATATATGAATTCAGTCACAAAAGTTGCACATACCAAGGCATGTTATTTTTTATGAAACATACTTCCCCTGTAAAACACTTTGTAGTAAGCAACCTCCACCTAGTTTTCATTCTTTTCAAAATGTTACTCTTCCCATACCTCTACAGCCTAGTCAATATGTGCTATCAGGTCAACCATGGAAGATGCCAGCACATACCAGTTCTAGATCTGCATAAATTCAGCCTATTGTTCAGTGTAACACTAATCCTACTTCATCCTCTTCTACTCAAAGAGATGAAGTATCTAATCAACAACAGGTTTTTTTTTATGAAATATAATCGACAACAAGTAAGTGGGTCAGAATAAAAAAGTTCAATTTCTTAGCTCAAATGAATATGCCCCTTGGTCGAATCTAATTGACCAAAATCTTTAAGTCCTAGAGACGGTTGTTTCTAGCCCAAAGGTCCAGCCAAAAAACTTGGGAAATTTGTTGTTTAGATCCCCTTTCGCATAATTGACTTGTTTCTCGGACGTCCTTTTTCCAGTGTTGCACTTTGGACTCCCTTTTAACAAAATCACCCCGGAATATTCACTCTTTAAGGTTATACTAAAAGAAATTCCCGCTTTATCATTAAATGATAAATATAGCCGTTTGTATCCCCCTAATTTGTTTAACTCAAGTAGTTTAGACTCATCTTCTTCTTCTTTTTCTATTAATTCATCTTCTTCCTTCATTTAATAACAATCACCACAGAAACATTAATCAAAATCCATCCTACTCACCATTAATATAATTAAGAACCTGTTGATGTCGAAAAATGTCACCTTCAGTTATCAGTCAGGGAATTCAGACCTTAATGCTGTATCGACCGATTGAGTGATATTTCGTTTGGATGAACGATGCTCCTTCCTTTGATTCTCGCTCCTTGCTCCAAGGAATCTGGGGAAAAACCTGCAAAGAATTCAGAAACTTCTCAAAAACTCAAGACAGTCAGATTGCCCTCTGCAGTTAAAAGATTAAGTATTGAGTGATCCTTGTGGAACGTATTGAACTTACCTTGGTAAAGGTAATTATTATAAGTTGTTTAGGACCGACTGTGATAGACGGTGTGGATGAAGCGGTTTCGATCCACCGTTTGAGATTAAGACTATTGTTTGTAGTTTTGGTTTCCTTTTTAGTTTATCTCGTATCTAGGATAACTAAAATTTCTTCTGTTGAAGGATACTTCGTTGATTTCCTGGCGAGTTGATGGATCTTCAAGGAGATATTTTCTCTTTAAAGACTCTTGCCTTCCCATTAGTTTATCTCGTATTTAGGAACATTAGAGACTAAGTGCGGTAAGCGTGCGACGCGCTTTTGCCTTCCCATAATTAGGGCATAAGGCATCAACATTGCTTACTTGGACTCCCCTATACTTCTTGTGAATCTCAGAGCAGACCTGGTTGTGTTTTAGGCGAAACAAGGCTGGAGCTCTGTTATGCCCAATCGGGGTTAATGTGAACTACACATTGGCTGGAGCTCAACGCCTCTGAGCCATCGTCGCTCCAGCCCTGCTAGGGCTAACATCTGGAAATCTCAATCAAGTCTGAACAATGCTTAAACTTGAAAGTTGAAACTGCCTTGGTCAGCATATCCGCTGGATTCTCTGCCGTAGAAACCTTCTTCATCGTGATCTTCCTTTGTTCAATCACGTCCTTGATAAAGTGATATCTGACGTCAATGTGTTTAGTTCTCCCGTGGTACATTTGATTTTTGGTCAAATGAATAGCACCCTGGTTGTCGCAGTAGACCTCTGTCACCTCCTGCTTCAGGCCCAAATCCTGAACTAAACCACTCAGCCATATTACCTTCTTCACCGCCTCTATTGCTGCCATGTACTCAGCTTCCATTGTAGACAGCGCTACCACCGATTGCAGCACTGCTCTCCAACTAATGGCACTCTCGCAGAGTGTGAACGTATATCTGGAGATCGTACTTAGTCAAGCAAACGTCATAATTGGTTAAACCCGAGTCATTGAAGGTGTTGTCTAGTCGCCTAACTATGTGAAGTGCATGACAAGACACATGAAAATACGATCGAAACGATAATCAAATCAAATAAACATCAATTCATAATCAAACCATTAAATCAAAACACACATAATCATAACATTTATCGGATTTCATCCCATAATTGACACATGAGAGTTAGCTAAACATGATGAATGAATAATAAATGAAAAGAAAATGATGAGAGAATCCCCCTTTTTCGATGTGGCGCGAGCCTAGGATCATCGGAAAATATAAGTCTTTAAGGTACAACCGCTCCCCCCTTAGCGAAATTATGGATTCCCTATAACAATCTCCATCATCTTCTCCATTTTTACTCAACCTCCATGAAAGCTTAACCCTAGCTTTCTCTCTTTAGAAGTTTTCAATCCAAATCAAAATCAAACAACATGGGAAGCAAGACAATAGTGTGGGGAGCAAAAGCCCAATGGTTTCCGGCGTAGGAAGTGGCCAAAGCATCTATAAAAATCCGGACAAAGTTGAGAAGAATCCGGCCAACTCAAGAACATTAAAAATCCGACCAAATGTGAAGCTCTCGGGCAAAGATGCTGTTGTCCCGAGCACTCCCGAGCAGGCACTATGCCGTCCCGAGCTTGAAAGCCTATTGCTTGCAACCGAGCTGACGTTGAAGAAGCAGCTCCATCCCATGCCGGTTGAAGAACGAACAACAGCTGCTGTCGCTTGGCTTTGCGCGTCCCGAGCTACCCGTACAATGAAGTTCCGAGCAGCCTATGAAGAAACCCGAGCAACAGTTGTTCGTGTGTTTGCTTGTTCTTACCCGCGACTATGCCAGCCAAGCTTTGTCCGACCTTAGTGTTGGCCGGCCTAGCTTGGCCGGCTCCTCCTTTTGTCTTCATCTTTCTCTCTCTAGCAAGCTCTCAAACTCTCAAGATCTCCAACCAAGAACAAACCCTAGAAAAACCCCAGCCTCTCTCTCTCGTTTCTTAAAGAAGATGATGAATAGTAGATAAGATCCCTTGACCCTTTTCTCTAACTTTCGTATACACAAACCCCAGACTTACTCGAACTTGACTAAGCCTTAGACTGGTAAATGGATGGCAATGGGAAGCTATCTTCTGGGCAGGCCTTATTTAGGCTTGTAAAATCTATGCACATCCTCCACGTGTTGTTCTTCTTTTTCACCAGTACTACATTGACAAATCATTCTCGGTATCGCGCCTCCAGTATGACTCCTGAAGCCAGGAGCTTCTCCACCTGTCTTGCGATTTCAGCCTAATTGTCTCGCGCGAAATTTCTTTTCTTTTGTTTCACGGGCTTGCTTCCTTCCCAAATGTTGAGTTTGTCAGTGATGATGCGGGGTCTATTTCGGGAACCTCGTCCATTCCGAATACGAAAGTATGGCGGTGCGCCTTCAGGAAGGAGCTTAGTTCCTCTTTCTCGATTTCGTTTAGGGTACTTCCTACATAGGTTACTTCGCTGGTTTTATCCCCAATCTGCACTGGTACGGTGAAGTCCGTTGTTTTCTCCGCCTCTTCTTCTTTTCAGACTTTCTCGTCCTCAAGTCTCTTGGCCTCAGTTCTTGGTTCCTCTGAGGAGAGTTGTTTCTCAGCCGATTTCTCTGTGGTGCTGTCTTCTGGGGGCGTGTCCTGGGATCCGCGAGGAGTGCGTTCCTCTAAAGATATGTTTACATGAGGGTCTTAAAGAAACAGTTAGTGCTGAAAAGGTATTAAAAAGAGTTAAGGTTACCGAACTGATGATGTTCCAAGAGAAGTGCCCTCCTTCTAGCGCAAAATGCTGATGTCAAAAAATGACCTTCTGTTATATCAGCATGAAACAGGGAGTTGATGCATGACGGCCTCCGTTATGGTCGAATATTCTGTTATGTTAAGTTAGATTCCGCATAGTGTTCCTGCTTCCAGCTCTGGTTCTCTACTCCTGTTCCTTGCTCCTGCTTCTTGCTCCTTGCTCCTGTTCCTTACTCCTGTTCCTGCCCCTGTTCGTCTATTCCCAGAGGGGGAAAAACTTGCAAATGGTTCGAAAACCGCTCCGACGCTTAAGACAATCAGGGTGCACTTTGCAGTAAAAGAATGAATATTGATCGATCCTTTTGGGGGCGATTTGTGAGAACTCAGAGTTTCTTGTGACCTTTTACGGTTTAGAGATCGTGTCCTTTGAAGGACGATTTGGGGCCTTTTATTGGCTTTTGAGGCGGCGGTGATTGCCGTGGAGGGAAGTTTTCCCTCTGTGTTTATCTCGTGTCCAGGATAGATGAAAGTTCCCAAGCTCAAGGATCTTTCATAGATATCCTACCGATGTGATAGATCTTTTGGGAGAAGTTTCCTCCCTTAGACGCGTGAACTCCAAACTTGCTTAAACACTTAGAGATTTGTAACCGACTAAGATCTCTGCAGATATTCTGGGATTAAGTCTGTAGGTTGCTAGTGCGCTTTTGCTTTCCCAGTTCTAGGCATTAGACATCGACCGAACCTACGTGGACCCCCTTCATTCCTTTAGAAATCCCAGGGCTGATCCGTGAAGGATATATCCGTTCGGTCTGAAGGAGATGTCCTTCCAAAGGAGTGTCCTTCGACCAAGATGGAAATGCGATCAATTTGTCAGCTAGGATAACGATGACCACAATGTGAAGATCATCCAGTTCGGTCCAATTAGGGGTCGTAATGCTTTGCTAGAAGCCAACTACGATCGTCGGATCAAGTCGTTGATTCGCGGCTAACATAGACAGGATCCTACAACGGGTTACACATAAGAGTGGTAACTTGATCGGAGAGACTTGACTAGATGGGAACAGGCTAAAGATGGATTGGATCCAACTAGAAAGGCCGAAAAAGTTCGAATGGAGATTCGGAACTAGATAGAAAGAACCGGGCCTAAAAAGGGGTGCCCGGGCGGAAGGCTTATTAGGCCGGCCATGTGAAGGCCGACCAAGGTAAGTGGGCCGGCCATATAAAGCCATGGTGGGCTGACCTGGCCGCCCACTCTTAAAGGGTTAGTCAAAATACCCCAAAAGGGTATTTTGGAATTTATCTTTTCTGTGACCCGAAAATAGAAAGACTTAATCTGAATGAGATTCTAAGTAGGGTTTCTCTATATATAGGGTCAGTAGAGAACAGAAAAGGTGTGGATTTTTCTCTGGAATAAAAATATACAACTCTCCCTCTCTCTCAATATACAGGAAGTGGAGAGAGAGGAATATAGAGAAAAAACTCCCGTTCTACCAATCTAGTCAAGAAGAAGAGTTCTTCTCAACCTTCTAGTAAGTCCTAGCAGTCCGAAAGGAAGGGAGATCAAATCTATACACTCGGTGTCTCAAGTAGAGGAGCTACATTTGGAGCTCTCGATCTTCACACACGATTGGAAAGGTTCGAGGGAAAACGCGATAAAGGTATTTATCCCTCTTCTAGTTCATTGATTAGTTCATGTGTATGATTCTGGGTATTCTAGTGTTAACATATGATGTTTGATATTCCGCTTAGAACACTAGATAGTGTATTAGATACACACAAAATCCTACAGTGGCATCACGAGCCGGTTGCATGAAACTATCTCTGACTAGCCGAATTAGATTCGAACTTGATTGATTAGATGATTTTATGTTTAGATATGGATTTAGACACGAAATTGATTAGTTTAAATAAGATTTAGACGTAATCGGATAGAAATTGAAAGTGATTCAATGGGGAGAACTTTAATATTTCGAGTTTTTGAAAAGAGTTTTCAAAAGGAAGTTTTAAAAGAGATGGTTTTTTGAAAAGAGTTTTCAAAATCTGCTGTTTTTGATGAATTTTCATCAAAAACAGCAGCTAAAGTTAGAAAGAATCGAAAAACAAGAAGGGAGGAGCTACTGTCCAAAAGCCGGACTGACCAGGACGCGTCCCAGGATGCGTCTGGCCAGTCGCGGACGTCTCGGACGCCTCCCAATCCTTTCCGAACCGGGAATCCGAGACCGTCTCGGACTAGGATCCCGAGAGATCCGCGTCCAGCACGTGAGGTCGCGTCACCTGGACGCGACCAGAATCGTCCGAACGCGTCTCGGATTGAGAATCCAGACGCGACCGACATTATCCCTTCCAGACGCGTCTAGGACGCGTCTGGAGAAACCAGAAGCCATCTCGGACTTGAGGTCCGAGATGCATATACTTGGACAGAGCGTCCAGGACGTGTCTGAGGGCTTAGGACGCGTCTGGCCTTGGGCCAGGACGCGTCCACCCGAGGGACTTGGCACATTCTGGTACGTGCCAATCCGGGTCCGACCTTGGCTCGGACCTTGACCGTGACTTGACTTGGTCTAGTCAAAGGGTTCCTTGACCAAGTTTGACTTAATTCTTTGGAGTTTGACTCGGGTCTTTTGGGCCTTGACTTAAGTGGGAGGTTTCGACTTTTCTTCTTCCGACTTTAACCATATTTTTTCTGAAAGCGACCCGGGCCAATCGAAAGCCCAAAACATAGTTTTTCCAAAACGATTTCAAAATCTTTTAGGATAAAACCAAAACGAGCCATTAGTCCGAATTTTACGAAAAATTAGACTTAAGGCACCTTAGACATAGAGATGTCAATAGTATCTCCAGAACATAGCAAACCTAGATTCGACCTAAGGAAGCGAATCTCATACATACTTGGGTGTTTTATGAGTGTGATATTATTATGTATGTATGAATGTGAATGCGGGTTCTAGTATGCCATAGAATTGTTCTATTCTTGTTTTTAAGCACGAATGGGTGCCAGATGTAATTAATTTAATTTCAAGTTTTATACGATTTGCGAATCGTTGAGTCTTGTATATAGAGTTAAGGGTCCAATAGAGTCCATTGAAGAGCCAAAGGATGAGATCGTGGTTCGAGTGGGAGAATTCAATGGAGGTTCGAGGATGGAGATCCAAGCGAACAGAGGCAAAACAAGGAAGAACCTAAGAAGATTAGATCTTTTAGGTTAGGGGCCATACTAGGATCATGTCTGTTTGATTTATTTTCTCGCGCGCATTTACTTATTTACGTTTTATGTCGTGTATGATTATGTTAGAGTTCACAGTAATGCATGCATGCTAAAAACGTAAAAGTCCCCAAAAAGAATTTTGAGTAATGCCTACCCAGATTAAGACACCTTTTGAGCCCTTGTTCATCGATGGTGAGTCATGCCAAAGCAGGGTGCCATCTTTTACCTCGGGACAATAAGGGTAGACCTATGAAGAGGTCTACATGTCTAAATGGTTATTCTTGATTGGCCTAGAAAGTTTCCTAAATAGGTCACCGCCCGCAAGTATACGGGCGTCAAGTGATAATTCCGGTAAGTCCGGTTCGTTCCTCAGAGATTAAGTCAAACTCACCCTTAAACCTAAAACTAACTTGGGTTTTCTTTTCGACTTTGATTTTCTTGCAATTTAATTAACAAAGACAAATAAAAATGGTAAATGAATTGATGGGAGAGGTAGCCTAGGGTTTAGAATCCATTCTAATCATGCATAGACCTCGATTAAATTTTATATCTATTATGAATCAAAATACAAAGTTCTTATCAACTCTAACTATTATCTATCAACTAGCAAGTATCCACCATTAACGAAGCTAACCTAAACATAGTGGATCAAGCTTCAAGAAGCATAGGTAATGAAAGACAAGTCACGATTCAATGATCGACTAACAACTAAGAAGTATAAATCATTAAAGGTGTCACTCTAAATATGATAAATCAACTCGAGAATATTAATCGATGAATAAATCATGAACAAAGTTTGAAAGAAATCAATACATGAAGCATTTAATTTATCAAAATAATTGTCTAATATGCATAATTAGAACTTCATCAAAACCCTAGACTAAAGGAAAATTAGCTACTCATCACTAAATAGATCATAATCATGGTGGGATAAATAAAAATTAATAAAATAAGAGAGGGAAAAAGAATCACCAAAGAAACAAACCTTTTTCTCGCAATTTTCCCTCTGCGTAGCCAAACAGACCCTTAGGGAAGTGTATTTTTCTTCTGGTTTTGCTGAATTCTGCCAAACGCGTCCTCAGGGAAAACGATTTTCTCGTCTTCCCGGAAAATACTTCTCTGTGGGAAAATTATTTTCCTCACCTGGTTTTTCTCTCTCTCTCTCTCTACTGTTTTTTCCTTCTTTCTCTCTCTAAACTTTATCTTTCTCTCTCTAAAACAGTAATATAACTCTCTCTTTCTCTCTCTAATCAAAACAGTAAAGAAATAAAGAGATTTTAAGGATCGGTTTTATTAATTCAAAAATATCTCTCTCTCTACAGTATCTCTCTCTCTTAACTCTTTCTATCCAATCTTCTCTCTCATAAAGAGAAGAATTAGAAGAAGAAAAAGAAACAGAAACAGAAACTCTAAACTTCCTTCCTCTCTCTAGCTCTCGGTTTAGTCTTTTAATGGCCGAGATGTTTTCCTCCTCTCTCTCTAAACCTATGTCTCTTCTTGTAAACCGTCGAGATCCCCCACTAGTCTCACTCTCTCTCTATATAGAAGAAAAATGACCTTCCTTCTGTCCAACCGAGGATCTCTTCTCTCTTTCCTTTTTTGAAATCTCTATTTCCAAAATTAAGAAAAATATTAATCTCTCTTTCCTTCTCTGTATTCGAATTCTCCTCATCTCCAGCTCGTCTCTCTCTCTTCTACGTACTTTCTGTTTCCATCTCTGTCTCTATCTCTCGGTCTGATCTCTCTCTATATAAACTTCCATTTCTCTCACAAGAAAATAGGAAAGAAAAGCTAATTCCCAACAATATGGGCTGTAGCCGTTAAGTGATCGAACTTTGTTGCTGAGCTGAGAGCATCGAAAGTAGATGTCTTACTCGTCCACCCGTTTGATTCCCGCGCACTCGATTACGTCCGTCGAATCGTCGAGAGTTACGGTAATAGCATGGCTTGCGTTACACCAGAGCAAAAACGGAACAAACTCCCGAAGAGATCCCACGTCTTCCCAACAGTATACCACAAATTCAAATCAACGTCAGGATTTGTGCCACATGTCATTAAAAGATCTATGTTGACCTTATTTTGACCCGAACTTTGATTTGTTATAATTTTCGCACCCGGACTCCGATTCCACTTCCGCTTTCGCCGATGGATTCGTATTGGACTCTACTTTCACATGAGCACTAATATTGACCAGAATACCCTTGTCATTAAAATGACCAAAATACCCCTCAAGTATGTCTTTATCACGATGTTTTCGCATCGAACTCCGTAAATGAGACCTGAGAAAGAAAATCAAACAAATCATCAGAGTAACCGCTCGAACTGGACTAACTAACCCGAGTTAAGAGATTCAGATGGGACATTTTCATGTCTCATCAAACATCCCAAACTTAGATTTTGTTAGTCCTGGAGCAAAACAGAAAAATAAAACTAAGGCCAGTTCACCACTTTCGTAGGGAATCACGATTGCACTTAGCTCGTGCAACAAGTCGTTAAACCTCTAGGTTACCCTAGAGGACGAGTTTTGTCTCGTGAGGGTTTACAGTGAATATACCCACAAAATTCAAAAATCTTAAAAATGCAGAAGGGTCTAAATATGATATGGACTAAAAATGTTTATCCGGTAAACTTTCGAAAGTTAATAGAAATGAAATCCAAGCCAACCTAACCATACAAAAGCTAAAATTCCCTTTACTGGTAATCAAGACCCAAAGTGCACGTGACCAGCCAATATGAGTATCATTTCGGTTCGGAACAGACAAGACCTTGATTACCTTCTTAATACATTTCGCCTCGACTACTGCCTCACGGTCATACACTCAAAAATTTAAGTCACTAAGAAATGTTTCACTCAATGTGCGAGTATGAGCATGAAGAAAAACTCAACACATTACAAAAGACAGACTAAAATTTTTGATGAACGACTGATCTCATAGGAAAGAAACAACCACTAATACGGAATGGGGAAGCTTACCAACTCTTCTCACCTGATCTACTTTCTAACAATGTTTCCTAGAGGTCAATAAATTTTAAGGATGTGACTAGAACTCCTGAGAACTCGACGTTTTCAAATCTTCAAGAATTTCTGCAAAGGATAAACACTAAACAAACATTTTTTCTTTCTTTTTCTATTTCTATTTTCTTTTTCTTCTTTTTCATTTTTTTTTTCACTTCTGGTAATACAACTCAAAATACACAACTTAATTTCTCAAAAATTTCCTTGGGTATAATTTTCCCACTTTGCTTCATGCCTTATTCGCAGGGTTCCAAATGATGGATGAGATCTATTTTCGTCTAGTTGACATTGCTTTCAACTTTCTCATACTACAAGAGAAGTGTTTACTTCCTGATGACATCCCTAGTGGTTGTAAAATTTGAACTCAAGAGATCAACTGAGCTCTAATGAATATTGCGAGGTTGAGCAGCTCTTCATTCTACTCGGAGTTATCACAGAAGAGATCACTCAAAACAAAAGGAAAGGCTCAGATTCTCACATAGGTTAAGTCTCCACTAATGATCGATTAAGTTCTCTCAGAAAAGTCAACTCTTTCCCTATCTAACACTCACATGGCTAGTGCACAACAACTACAAGACTCGAAATTCGTGGAAAAACTTTCAGCAAAAGCATAGTACGACCAACTAGACTCTATAACTATTAACAAGCAAAAACAACTAGACTCGCCTTTTCAATCCAAAAATTTAAAATTTTGAACCCTTTTAAATTTTTGAAATAAGGACTAAAAATTCAATCCCCTATCCCCAAACTTAAACCGAACATTGTTCTCAATGTTCTGAAGACTATGCAAAAATAAAGGGTGAAGGGAAAGATATTACCAGATTCAGATGTCCCATGCATGGGTTGCCTCCCAGAAAGCGCTAAGTTTAACATCTTCAGCCAGACGATACAGATGTTTCAACAAACCTTAAGAAACAGTTTCATAAACCAATAGGCGAAACATCTGAGGATCTACCCAAGACACGAAGTGATAAGTAAATGATAATCTCACACTTTTATAAATATGCAGCAGTGCCTGTGAGACTACCGTGATCAGATAAGAATCCCCAAACTTAGACGACAAAAAGGTTGTTAAGTTTGGCAATGGACTAGAAAAACTATAGTCCTGATAGAAAGGATCTATGTAGTACGGAGAACCTAAGTGGGAGATTTCATAAACTTCCAAACATGACCCTGAGAGACAAGATGTAAGGTGATCTAGAGGACTATCAAAGACACCTAGATTTAGACTAGAAGTTTCTAAAACATGTAAGTTGGGTTCTTCTAAAGGAATAACCCGGCCACCCGACTCTAAGTCCTCAAAAGTCGGTTTAGATAAACCTTCTATACTCTCTCTTATCCCGATGTAAGCAGGGTCCTTAAAGGCATCTAGATCTTCACCTAAGTCAAGTGAGCTAATGGTCTCATTCAACAAGTCAAGTAGCCATGACTCATCATCTTTGGTTGTGGAATGACTCTCAAGTTTATCCACATGAAAATGGGATGAAGTTGTCGACGTCGAAGTTAACTGAACCTCAATTTTTTGCTTCTTCAGAAGGGGCACAAAAGTCTCTCCAGAATTAACAATGGCCTCATACGACGGTAGTGGTGTCTCTAGGGTTGGCAAAGTACTCGACTCAGACACCAATAATGAGGTAGACTCCGATATGTTATCTAACTCATTAACAATAGCCTCCTCATCTAAGCTCAAAAGGGCTAATAGAGTTTCTAAGGGATCTCTCGACTGAGTCGTTGGTAATCCATCTTGAACTAATAACTCTACCAAGTTCAACCCACTAAACTCATTTATGTCATCCGGATGGAGTCCCGTATTAAAAATATTTATCTCCACCGTCATATTTCAAAATGACAATCTTAAAAGACCACTTCTACAGTATATGACAGCATTTGATGTAGCTAAAAATGGTCGACCTAAAATGACAGGGATTTGACTTTGGGTATCATGAACTGGTTCAGTATCTAAGATGATGAAATCTATAGGAAAGATAAACTCACCAACTTTTATCAGAACATCCTCTATTATGCCACGTGGTCGCCTGATAGACCGATCTGCCAGCTGAAGAACTACAGAAGTAGGTTTTATTTCTCCTAAACCTAATTGTAAGTACACAGAGTAAGGAAGAAGGTTGGCACCTAGATCTAACAAAGCTCGCTCGATCTTATGGTCCCCTATAGTGCAAGGTAATGTAGGACTTCCTGGATCTTTGTACTTAGGTGGAAGGTTTTGCTGGATGATAGAACTCACTTGTTGAGTTAAGAAGACCTTCTTATGCACATTCATCTTACGCTTTCTAATACATAGGTCTTTAAGGAACTTAGCGTAAGCTGGGATCTGTTTAATTGCATCTAGTAATGGAATATTAATGTTGACTTGTTTAAATATTTCCATTATCTCCTCGAACTGAGACTTCTTCTTTGGCCCTACGAGACGCTGAGGATACGGGGCTCTAGGAATGTAAGGCTCAGGCACTACAGGTGGTTCCTCAGACTCAGGAGCCTTCTCAGGCTCTTTACTAGGGACAATAGTTGGTAAGGTGGGTTGTTCCGAGTTTAGTTCACTATCTTCAGGAACTCCTACCTTATTGTCTATTACCCTACCACTTCTAAGGGTGGTTACTGCATTGGCCTGGTCCAACGACTGTTTACCCTTCGGGTTTGGTTCTGGTTGACTAGGAAACATACCCTGTTCTCTCTGCCTAAGGGCTTCTCTAAGTTTACCTACCTCGGTTCTTAAACTAGTTACAGCCTGGTTGGTCTGTTGTATAGTCTGGTTGGTCTGTTGTATAACCTGGGTGGTCTGTTGTGCAAACTCTATCTGGGTTTTAGCTAGTTTCTTCATGGTTTCCTCTAAAGACTCATTGTTTTGAGAAGGATATTGGGTACTAGATTGACCCTGATTTTGAGCATAAGGATTCCTAAGAGCATTAAACCCAGGAGGGTTCATTGAACTACTAATCTGACCCTGATTTTGACCCTTCGACCAAGAAAAATTGGGGTGATCTCTCCAACCCGGATTATAAGTGTTTGAATAAGGATCATATTTCTGACGGTTATCTTGCTTAGAGTTTAGATAAAGAGCATTAGCATGCTCTTTTTCGTCAGAAACAAAGAATAGAGTACACTTATTCCCTGTATGAGATGGGTCTCCACAGACGGAGCACGGATGGATTCATTTCCAACACTCATGACCTGAGTGGGATTCTCCCTAACTGCTTTAGGCTGACCAAGCTCTAGGACTTCTATCCTTCTCGTCATGGCGACGAGTTTAAGTTCGGACTCATCAACTCTGTAAATGCCACCTTTATTCGGAGTAGGGGTTGCCATAATAGGAGGTCCTCTAGAAGTTTCCCATTGGTGGGATTTCTCAGCTAGATCTTCTAGAAACTTCATGCAGTCATCGACGGATTTATAAGTAAATCCGCCATCACAGAACGACTCTACCATGGATGTAGTGGGATAGTCTAGTCCGTCATAGAGAAATTGGACTAGTCTGCTCTTTTCATAACCATGGTGTGGACACTGTAGTTCCAGTTCTTTAAATCTCTCAAGATATTTGTAGAGAGACTCTCCTGGGAAAGAATTTCAGAAGGAATAAACTGGTTAATTCTTCCCATGTGGTAATGGAATGAGGTTGTAAGGCATACAACCAAGATTTTGCTTTCTCTCTCAAAGAGAAAGGGAACAACCTGAGCCTCACTATTTCATCAGACATATTGGGAAATCTTATAGTCCCACAGATTTCTTCAAAATCCCTAACATGGTGGTAGGGATTCTCGTTCTCAACCCCACGAAAGAGTGGGAGCATTTGGATAATGCTCAGCTTTAACTCAAAGTGAGCCGTGGAGTGGGGTAACTGTATGCATGATGATTGACATGTTCTAGTAGGGTTCATGTAATCCCTGAGTGTCATAGGTGGATTTCCATCCCTGGCTTGGTTTAGATTTTCACCCATAGGGTCACTCAAAGAGAGATTGGCTAGAAGATTACTTCGATGAGTTTCTCTACTAATGAAACGACCTCTCTTATCACGATATCTATCGGGCATAAACTAGAGCCCAATGACCAAGGATATTCTCAACAAAACTCTTTTTTTTTTTTTTTTAAATCGAAAACCGAGGAATCACTACAAAGACCCTAGAGGAAAGCAAACACAATCAGTCTGACTCCACCAAGCAACCTAAACAAAATCTAGACGAAAGACAAGTTGGTCAGATTTACCTTAAAAATCTAGACAGCTCCTATTTCGTAACAAAGCTTGAACAATAATGTTTATGAGGGTTACTCTGTCATAGTACTACGGTCAAACAACTCTTGGAGACGACCAACGATAAACATTGTGATAGCCGTCCAACCTGGTAATGTTTCCTCTTCTTGAGGCGACCTTATAAAGAGTTGAGTGAACTTTCCCTTTAGGAATGCCCAAATAAAAATCGAGTCCCTGAATTGTTTCAAAGATCCTATGAGCTCGAAACCTTAGGGGCTAATGTCTAGATCAGATTTTAGTTTTTAGGTGAGGTTTAGGATCGTGAATGTTGTTACCTATTTGGGCAAGAGAACGGTGATGAAATCTGTCTCCTATCTTTCAATTGGGTTGTTGCCCTTACTAGAATGATTATACTAAACAATTCAATCAAAGCAATTAGGCACACAAAACACACAATTACCCACTGACAGGGGCTTCGTGGGTGATTAGAGAAATTACCTCCCGTTCAAGACGGGCGATGACCCTTGCAGACGACCCGGGCCACTCTCCCGTGAGTGTTCCAACCCGAGGCTTCGTTTGATTTTCGATTACAATTAAAAAACCCTCTAATTTAGGGTCAAAACGTTTAAACAAAAAATAGAAACTAGAAAGTATAAAGTCTATCTCTCACCAAAAATAGAAAAAATAACTAAAAATACAACTGTAAATTCTTCTTCTTGAGCTCCTCTCTTTGTTGCGCCTTTTCCTTCGCTCCTTAGTGTTCTACACACCAAAAATAGAAAAGCAAGTCAAAGTGTCCAAAAATAAAAACTTACCAAAAATAAAACTTTCCAAATATAGAAATAAGATAAGACAAATTTAAACTTAGTCCCCGGCAGCGGCGCCAAAAACTTGATGGGCCTAGAAATTTTCCTAAATAGATCACCACCCGCAAGTATACGGGCGTCAAGTGATAATTCCGGTAAGTCCGGTTCGTTCCTCAGAGACTAAGTCAAACTCACCCTTAAACCTAAAACTAACTTGGATTTTCTTTTCGACTTTGATTTTCTTGCAACTTAATTAACAAAGACAAATAAAAATGGTAAATGAATTGATGGGAGAGGTAGCCTAGGGTTCAGAATCCATTCTAATCATGCATAGACCTCGAATTAAATTTTATATCTTTTATGAATCAAAATACTAAGTTCTTATCAACTCTAACTATTATCTATCAACTAGCAAGTATCCACCATTAAAGAACCTAACCTAAACATGGTGGATCAAGCTTCAAGAAGCATAGGTAATGAAAGACAAGTCACGATTCAATGATCGACTAACAACTAAGAAGTATAAATCATTAAAGGTGTAACTCTAAATATCATAAATCAACTCAAGAATATTAATCGATGAATAAATCATGAACAAAGTTTGAAAGAAATCAATACATGAAGCATTTAATTTATCAAAATAATTGTCTAATATGCATAATTAGAACTCCATCAAAACCCTACACTAAAGGAAAATTAGCTACTCATCACTAAAGAGATCATAATCATGGTGGGATAAATAAAAATTAATAAAATAAGAGAGGGAAAAAGAATCGGCAAAGAAACAACCCTTTTTCTCTCAATTTTCCCTCTGCGCAGCCAAACAGACCCTTAGGGAAGTGTATTTTCCTTCTGGTTTTGCTGAATTCTGCCAAACGCGCCCTCAGGGAAAACGATTTTCTCGTCTTCCCGGAAAATACTTCTCTGTGGGAAAATTATTTTCGTTACCTAGTTTTTCTCTCTCTTTACTGTTTTCTCCTTCTTTCTCTCTCTAAACTTTCTATTTCTCTCTCTAAAACAGTAATATAACTCTCTCTTTCTCTCTCTAATCAAAACAGTAAAGAAATAAAGAGATTTTAAGGATCGGTTTTATTAATTCAAAAATATCTCTCTCTCTACAGTATCTCTCTCACTCTTAACCCTTTTTATCCAATCTTCTCTCTCACAAAGAGAAGAATTAGAAGAAGAAGAAGAAAAAGAAACAGAAACTCAAAACTTCCTTCCTCTCTCTAACTCTCGGTTTAGTCTTTTAATGGCCGAGATGTTTTCCTCCTCTCTCTCTAAACCTGTGTCTCTTCTTGTAAACCGTCGAGAGCCCCCACTAGTCTCACACTCTCTCTCTCTCTCTATATAGAAGAAAAATGACCTTCCTTCTGTCCAACCGAGGATCTCTTCTCTCTTTCCTTTTTTGAAATCGCTATTTCCAAAATTAAGAAAAATCTTAATCTCTTTTTCCTTCTCTGCATTCGAATTCTCCTCATCTCCAGCTCGTCTCTCTCTCTTCTACGTACTTTCTGTTTCCATCTCTGTCTCTATCTCTCGGCTTGATCTCTCTCTATATAAACTTCCATTTCTCTCACAAGAAAATAGGAAAGAAAAGATAATTCCCAACAATATGGGTTGTAGCCGTTAAGTGATCGAACTTTGTTGCTGAGCTGAGAGCATCGAAAGTAGATGTCTTACGCGTCCACCCGTTTGATTCCCGCGCACTCGATTACGTCCGTCGAATCATCGAGAGTTACGGTAATAGCATGGCTTGCGTTACACCAGAGCAAAAACGGAACAAAATGACAAAGAGATCCCACGTCTTCCTAACAGTATACCACAAATTCAAATCAACGTCAGGATTTGTGCCACATGTCATTTAAAGATCTATGTTAACCTTATTTTGACCCGAACTTTGATTTGCTATAATTTTCGCACCCGAACTCCGATTCCACTTCCGCTTTCGCCGATGAATTCGTGTTGGACTCTACTTTCACATGAGCACTAATATTAACCAGAATACCCTTGTCATTAAAATGACCAAAAAACCCCTCAATTATGTCTTTATCACGATGTTTTCGCATCGAACTCCGTAAATGAGATCTGAGAAAGAAAATCAAACAAATCAGCAGAGTAACCGCTCGAACTGGACTAACTAAACCGAGTTAAGAGATTCAGATGGGACATTTTTATGTCTCATCAATTCTCAACGAGTCAGCAAAAGGGTTTTGGATTTCGAGGCAAAAGGATGAATTTAACACATAAGTGTTATTCATTAACCAAGAGTATTAGGAGTATGACCAGAAACGCTGGAAAAGTTTGCAAAGCTTCAAAGGTCCATCTACGGGTTGAAGCAAGCAAGTCGGAGCTGGAATATTCGATTCGAAGAGAAAATCAAAGAGTTTGGCTTTCTGAAGAACGAAGAAGAATCTTGTGTATACAAGAAGGTTAGTGGGAGCAACCTAATTTTCTTGGTCCTGTATGTAGATGACATACTGATCGTTGGAAATGACATTCCTATGCTTAACTCCGTGAAAGAGTGGCTTAGGAAGTGTTTTTCAATGAAAGACCTAGGAGATGCAGAATATATATTGGGCATCAAGATCTACAAAGATAGATCGAGGAAGATGATTGGACTCAGTCAAGAAACTTATATCGATAAGATTCTTGGGAGACTCAAGATGGAAGACTCTAAGAGAGGATTTCTACCCATGACACATGGCACGACGCTAAGCAAGACTCAGTGTCCCCGAGATCCTGATGAGCTAGCATACATGAAGAAGGTGCCTTATGCTTCGGCAATAGGATCAATCATGTATGCCATGGTCTGCACTCGCCCAGACGTCTCATATGCTCTAAGCATGTGTAGTCGTTACCAATCTAATCCAGGTGAGAAACACTGGACCGCAGCCAATAATATCCTGAAGTACTTGAGAAGGACAGAGGATTACTTCTTGGTTTATGGCGGGAAAGATGAACTAATCGTGGAAGGACATGTGGATGCGAGCTTCCAAACGGATAGAGATGATTTCCAGTCGCAGTCGGGTTACGTCTTTTGTCTAAACGGAGGAGCAGTAAGCTGGAAAAGCTCAAAGCAGACTACTGTAGCAGACTCTACCACAAAAGCAGAATACCTAGCGGCTTCGGAAGCAGCCAAGGAAAGAAGTTTGGATAAAGAAGTTTATCTCCGAACTTGGTGTCGTTCCTAGCATAGAAAATGGGATTACTCTATATTGTGACAACAATGGAGCTATTGCCCAGGCTAAGGAACCAAGAGAACACTAGAAGTCCAAACATATCCTAAGGAAGTACCACGTGATTAGGGAAATCACTGAGCGAAAATATGTGGTCATTTGCAAAGTCGATACGGACGACAACGTTGTCGATCCGTTAACTAAAACACTGCCTCAACCCAAGTATGAGAGTCATAGAAGGGGCATAGGTATAAAGCGCATCGATGAATGGCTTTAGGTTGTGTAATTGGATTAATGAAAGGAGTTTCATGTAATCAATTAGCTACATTCAATAAAAGAAATCAATAAGTTATTTCTGTCATTAAATAATGGTTTAGTGTTTAATTGACAGTCCCAAAATAATGAAGCATTCCAAGTAGGTTTATCAGATACGTGATCTGGTAAATGGAACCCTACTAAGTGAACATGGAATAGATTCATTATTAAGTCCCTAGTCCAGGTCATTACATGGACAACAATGCCTCATGAAGACTAGCATGGGAGATTGACTGATAGCGCAATTTCATGAGCTATAGGAATATGGTATTTAAGTCAATTACATGGGTGTATGATTGGGGAATATACACTGGATAACCCAAACATGAGAGTTCTTCAAGAGTTGAAAAACGTCATGAACTCTCATAGGCAAGATTGGAGAGATTCCTTAAACATGAGTACTCCACTCATCTTATGTAAGGAATGTTGAACTTTGGTACCGTCAAACGTCGTGCCGTAAAAGGAGGTTATAAAGGCGGATTACTGGGGGAGACAGGATAGACATGAAGTTAAGTGGGAGTACAAGACTGAATAATGTCCTCCTATTGAGTTAGGATAAGTATCTCTGGGCCACTTGAGGAGAAGCAACTGGAAAATGTGTGGCCACACTCAAATGGATTAATGGTTAATCATTGGCTTTGACAGTTGTTCTCCAGATCAAGAAAGTCTGAAAAGATATGACGTATCAGATGAGATACGAAGAGACATGGGAATCGAGCATTGCACTTGTTCAAAGTACAAGTGGGAGACTGAAGGATATATCTGTTCGGTCTGAAGGAGATGTCCTTCCGAAGGAGTGTCCTTCGACCAAAATGGCAATGCGATCAATTTGTCAGCTAGGATAACGATGACCACAATGTGAAGATCATCCAATCCGGTCAGACTAGGGGTCGTAATGCTTTGCTAGAAGCCAACTACGATCGTCGGATCAAGTCGTTGATTCGCGGCTAACATAGATCAGATCCTACAACGAGTTACACGTAAGAGTGGTAACTTGATCGGAGAGACTTGACTAAATGGGAACAGGCTAAAGATGGATTGGATCCAACTGGAAAGGCCGAAAAGGTTCGAATGGAGATTCAGAACAAGATAGAAAGAACCGTGCCTAAAAAGGGGTGCCCGGAGGAAGGCTTATTAGGCCGGCCATGTGATGGCCGACCAAGGTAAGTGGGCCGGCCATATAAAGCCCATGGTGGGCTGACCTGGCCGGCCACACTTAAAGGGTTAGTCAAAATTTCTGTGACCCGAAAATAGAAAGACCTAATCTGAATGAGATTCTAAGTAGGGTTTCTCTATATATAGGGTCAGTAGAGAACAGAAAAGGTGTGGATTTTTCTCTAGAAGAAAAATATACAGCTCTCTCTCTCTCTCTCAATATACATGTAGTGGAGATAGAGGAATATAGAGAAAAAGCTCTGGTTCTATCAATCTAGTCAAGAATAAGAGTTCTTCTCAACCTTCTAGTAAGTCCTAGCAGTCTGAAAGGAAGGAAAATCATGTCTATACACTCGGTGTCTCAAGTAGAGGAGCTACACTTGGAGCTCTCGATCTTCACACGCGATTGGAAAGGTTCGAGGGAAAACGCGATAAAGGTATTTATCCCTCTTCTAGTTTATGTGTATGATTCTGGGTATTCTAGTGTTAACATATGATGTTTGAGATTCCGCTTAGAACACTAGATAGTGTATTAGATACACACAAAATCCTACAATCCGTTCAGGCCAAGGGCTTTACAGAGTCGGTTTCTCTGGCCGACCTCCCAGTTAGGGGAGTATGTGACGGATCATAAAGGGTTCAACTGACCTGCTGCCTTAAGCCGGGTTGACCCAGTGGACTTCAGGTCTGATCTTGACTCTTCAGACGTTAGTCAACGTCTGGACATTTTTTGCATTATCACTAGCTAAACTCACTTTGCTCCGGCAAAACGGGTAGCTCTGGTAGCTAAAGGCGAGGACCAGAGGCTTCAAGAAGGAGTCCTAATTAACCTCACTTTATTCAAGTAAAATGCGATCCCCCGTCAGGGATCCCAAGGAAAAGTCCTAATTAAACTTACTTTGCTCCGACAAAACAAGTAGCTCTAGTAGCTAAGGCAACGACCAAGGGTTCTAAAGATAGCCCTGACAGCGAAAGCCACGACCAGGGGCAAAACCCAGACTAAGGAATTATTCAAAAACATTTATAATGGGCTAATTTGGGTTTTATTTTGCAGAGCGAATTAGTAAGACTAGGTCATACTAGAATAGGACTTACTAGTATTCGTCATGCAGGAGCGATCATTTGGAGCGTGCACAATAAGTTAAGAGAATCGCATTAGTAAGCCTAGGATATACTAACTATAACAAGTATCTGGTATGTGAGTTTTCTTGTGCAGTAACAAACAAAAAAGGCTAAATCCAACCGAACAAAGGGTATGATAAGAAAAATCTGAACATAGAGACCAAAAAATCCTTAACAAAGTATTGAAGGAAAGGTAGTGAACAAGATAAGCTATGGCTCCTCATCAGAAGGAGAAGGGTCCGGATGATCGCCAGGACTGGGCTGAGGGACAGAGAAAATAGAGCCTTCATCAGAATAATCGTCCATCGGAACCACGGAAATAGCAGCCTCACCATCCACTCATTATCACTAAAGGGAAAGTCTTGTTTGGAGCCCAGGTCAGCAGACGTTAACAAACATGGCCACCCGGTCTTTGTCAATATGGTGCAAGGGGGAAGAATCTTTGGAAGCATAGAAGCGGCGAGCTGCCTCCCAGGCAACTTGGAATCCCAACTTGCGTTGCTTCCTCATGATGGCCGAAAATTCGTCTCCACATTTGAAAGTTTCCACCACTTTTGCCCGGTTCAATTTGGCAAGTTCGAAAGTATTACGACGAGAATATTTAAGGGCAGCCTTGTCCTTCTCCTTCCAGAGGATCAGGGCAGCCTCCTTCTCTTTGAGGGCTTCAAGCAGGTTTTCAAGAGCAGAGACGCGGGCATCAGATTGGGAAGATAGAAGTTCAGCGCTAGCCCGAGACTGCTCTGCCGGCAACTTCCAGGAGTCTCGATCAACAGTAACGATTTTCAGATCATTAGCCAGAATTTCGGCGTCAACCCTATAAGACAGAGCTTCTCTTTCGGCTCGTGGGAGATGGGGCTCGAGATGCTCGATTTTGCTCAAGTAAGATGCAATATCCTGGCTGGCGTGGAAGCTCTAGAACAAAGAAAGAAGAGAGATAAGCAATTGATACCTGAAAAACAAACAAGTGGCGCAGATCAAGCCAGAAAAAACATAATACCTCGCCCTAGAAGTTGATGCGTTTCGCCGGAAGCGTGAATACTGAGTGAAGGTAAAATCGTAACAAGTAACTAGGAAGATCCGGATCACCACACTTTGATAAAGTTGCCACCACAAAGTAATAAAGAAAGTGGGTGCGCTAACACCACACCTGGATAAAGTTTCCACCACCAGATGATAAAGACGCTCGAAATACACCACCAATGGCTCTTCCAAAAACCAGAGGATAAAGGAAATGATCTAAACGGATCCAAAGTCACAAAAGTCTCTACAATTTCTCAAATTTATTTCCTCCATTTTCATTGATAATAAGCCTCTTTATATAGAGGAAAATACATTAAAAGAGAAATAAAAGCTAGTCTACATGCATAGAAACTAGATACATTGGGAACATTAGTTTGAATGCATGAATGTAGAAATACTCGACTAAATTTAATGCAGATTACTAAAAATCGAAAATGACTCTTCAAGTCTTCGAGAACCTTCTTTAATACCATATTTATTAATTTGAGTGGCCCAACTTCAATAAAGTAACGCTTAGCCCATTGGTAAGCGTGTTTGCGTATTCCAGCTCTGTTTGCTCCATTCCTGATTGTTTCAGCTCTGGTTGTTCCAGCCCTGTCTGATCCAGCACTGTTGCTCCCGCATCAGACTCGCCGGGTTGGAAAGGATTTGTCCTCAAATCTGATAGCTCCTCGTCTTCAATATAAGGAGAAAGATCACCCACATTGAAAGTAGCTGAAACACCATAGTCACCTGGAAGCTCTAGTTTGTAAGCGTTATCACCAAACTTCTCAAGTATCTTAAAAGGACCCTCTGCCCTTGGCATCAGCTTCGACTTGCGTTTGTTTGGAAACCTCTCCTTTCTTAGGTGTAACCAGACCAGATTACCTGGTTCAAAAGACTTAGCTCGTCTGTTTTTGATGGCCTTTTTCTTGTACTTCTCATTGGCTCTTTTTCAATTTCTGCCCGGACACTCTCATGTAGCTTCTTCATTGTGGTTACCCGTGCCTTTGCTTCAAAATCTGCCTTAAACCCCAAAGGTATTAAAATATAGGAGTAAGTGGATTAAGACCATACACAATCTTAAAAGGTCTGCTAATGCTTGCCTTTTTATCGCAGTCCGGGGTTCGTATTTGAAGTCGAATTCACTTAATTCTACTGCCCACTTGGTTAACCGTCCTGAAAGATCCATCTTCTGGAGTATGTTTCTGAGTGGTTGATCTGTCTGTACAATTATTGCGTGAGCCTGGAAGTAGGGGCAGAGGTTTCTAGCTGTTAGGATGAGCACGAACGCTAGTTTTTCCACAGTTGTGTAATTCAGCTCTGCTCCACCTAATACTTTGCGGACGAAATATATCGGATACATTATTCTTTCTACTATTTTGATTACTACCGCTGAGACTGCCTCTCTTGAAGTTGCGAGGTAGACGGTTAGCTCGTCCCCAAGGCTGGGGCTAACTAGCAATGGTAGCCCCATCATATGTGTCTTCAGTGCTTGGAACGCTTTTCCGCTTCGTCCGTCCATGTGAAATCCGATATCTTGCGGCGAGTTTTGAAGAAGGGTAGGGACTTGTCCCCATTTTGCTAAGGAATCTAGAGAGATGCCAACCTTCCTGGTTGTCGCTGAACATCTTTTCGGCTTTTCTGGCTGGGCATGTCTCTCAGTGCTGTAATTTTGGCTGGGTTAGCTTCTATCCCTCTGTGGCTTACCATGAAGCCTAAGATTTTCCCAAAGTTACTCCTAATGCACATTTCTCGGGGTTTAGCTTCATGTTATATGCCTGAAGTCTGTCGAAGGCGATTTTGAGGCTAGGTATCAAGTCCCTCCGAACCTTGCTTTTCACGATCATGTCGTCCACGTAACATTCGACCGTTTTTCCAAGCTGGTCTCCGGCAATCTCATTGACAAGACGTTGATATGTAGCTCCGGCGGTTTTGAAAGAAGGGCATCTGCTGGTAGCAATATTGTCCTCGGTCAGTTAGGAACGAGGTGTGTTCTTGGTGTGTCCAATGCATAGCAATCTGATGGTATCATGCAAAAGCGTCCATAAAGTTGAGTAGTTCATGGCCGGCTGTGGAGTCCACCTGCTGGTCTATATATGGTAGCGGGAAACTATCCTTCGGGCATGCTTTGTTGAGATTGGTAAAATCTATGCACATTCTCCATGTGTCGTTCTTCTTTTTTACTAGTACCACGTTGGCCAGCCATTCTGGATATCGTGCTTCTCGTATAGCCCCTGATGCTAAGAGCTTTTCTACCTGTCTGGCTGTCTCAGCTTGTTTATCAGGCACGAAGTTTCTCTTTTTCTGTTTCACAGGTCGGCTCCCTTCCATCACGTTGAGTTTGTGAGTGATGATCCCGGGATCTATTCCGGGTACTTCATCGGTACTGAAAGCGAAAATATGACGATGTCCCTTTAGAAAGGATCACAGTTCATCTTTCTCGACTTCGTTCAAGGTGCTCCCAACGTAGGTTACGTCACTGGCCTTTTCCCCGATCTGCACTAGTACGGTGAGGTCTGCTGTCCTTTCCTCTATCTTCTGGAATTCTTCTCTCCTCAATTCTTCGGATTCTGGTTCTCGATTTTCTGGGGAGGGAAATTTTTCCTCGGGATTAGTGATGAGGTCGTGTTCTGACGTCATGACTTCCTGATGGGTGTAACGCTTTTACAAGCTTAGCTGTTAGACGGATTTTCGGTAAATTTGTGGGAAGCTATGTCAAGACTTAGTGGATTTTGGAGGATAGGGTTTGATTCGTGTTATTTTATCTTTATCCCTTTTGGACATTACAAATTTGGATAGATTAGAAATACACCGACGATCAGCCATCTTTTTCTGACTCAAGACCTTCTTTCTTGTCAGTCGATTCATTGCTTCTTTAAGCATTCTTGGTTATTTTGGACGTACCGTCCTCATCCTGTTGTGATTTGGATGAACCTGTTTATGAGAGTCATAAGTCTCTTTGCAGGTTTAACCAAGTTTAGAATCTTTTGGTATGTATTGTTAAATTAGCACTTTATAACATCTCAATATAGAAATAAACTTCTTTATTGATTCTCCATAATACTTGGTACAGAGATGATGTTAAAAACTAGAAAAGCACTTAATCTGGATTAGTGCCTAAAGTAGTCTCCGATCCCTTTCAGCATCCTTAGCAGTCTAGGTTTCTGCTCCCTCTTGGATCTTGTCTCCTTTAGCCAAATACTCAGTTCCCAGCTGCACCTGTACATTCACAATGATAGGGCATTTTAGGTATCCAATACCATATTGGGAACTTAGGGCAGTTTCTCTTTCGGTGGCCCTTGCCATCACAGTAGAAACATTTGGTGTCAGAAAGAGGACCTTTGTCTTGAGGTTTGGCAACTCGTTTGCCTTTTCCTTTTGACGCAGTTTTCTTCTTATGTTTCCCACCTTTCTTGACACCCTTGTCCTTTTGTACCATAAGAACATCTTTCTAATTCTCCACTACTGCTACATCCTTTTCGACCGTTAGAAGCATGATATGAAGTTCCTCCAATGTCTTGTCCAATCCATTCATGTTGTAGTTCATCTTAAACTGGTTGAAACCACTCTGGAGGGAATGGAGGATAGTATCGGTAGCCGTCTGTTGGCTATAAAGAAAACCCAGTTTGGCCAGCTTGCTAATGAGCCTGATCATGTGACGAACATAAGGCCCTACTGGTTTTCCTTTCTCGAGGCGCATGTCCATAAGTGCTTTAGAGGTTTCAAACCTCTCCAATCTCGATTGTTTCTGGAACATTTCCCGAAGTTGTCGAATAATGGAGCAAACATCCATGTCTATGAACTGCTCTTGAAGAGTTGGTTCCATGGTTGCTAGCATCAAGCACGTTACTGGCTCTGCCTTCTTCCGGATACTCTTTTCATTATCTTTCTCTACTTGGGTCGAAGTAGCATCCAATATAGGAATTGGAGTTTCTAGTACATGTTGCTTGCCTTCCATCCTGAGAACTATTCTCAAGTTCCTCTCCCAGTCGAGGAAGTTGTGCTCATTCAGCTTCTCCTTCTCGAGAAGTGAACGGAAATTGAAATTCACTTTTGTCATTTTAATTCTACATAAAGAAATGGCAAAGTTTTAAAACTCGTTATCATTTTTGAAAAACATTAGTTTTCCCACATTATTCAATATAAAATCGTCCCTAATTGAATAAGTGATTCCAAGACCCCAGTTCCTCGGGGTAAAGCGGACTAGGGCCCTACCCTTTAACTCCATCTTTCCGGGTGAGCGAACTATTTCACTGATCATACCTTATGACTCTTGGTTGATAGATTTCATTGATGAATGACTAATCTATCCTTTTGCCTCGAGTATCTAAGACTCTCTTGCTGATCTCGTTGAGTAGAACCATTTAGACATGTAGGCCTCTTGTATAGACCTACCCGCATTGTCCCAATGTAGAGGAGGTACTCTGGGAAGGCCGACCCACCTTCCTCGAACAAGGGCGCAACGAGTGTCTTAGTTTGGGTAGGCACTTTACTCAAAATTACTTTTAGGGACTTTTACGCTAGTCTGACGTTTGTTATAGTGAACTATTTAGCCTAACTAACATCCACGACATAAAGCGTAAATACGTAAGTAAATGCGCGCGAGAAAGTAAATCAAGCAGACATGGATCCTAATATAGCCCCTAACCTAGAAGATCTAATCTCCTTTGGTTTTCTTCTTGTTCCGCCTTTTGGTTCATCTTAGATCGCCATCTTTGAACCTCCATTTGTTTCTCCAACTCGCCTTTGGATTCCTTCCTCGAGCTTCTTCAATGGACTAATTGACCGTAAACTTCTATCGCAGCTGCTGGTCGTGTCCTAGACGCGTCCAGGAAGCTCCCTCGCAGCTGCTGGTCGCGACCTAGACGTGTCTCTAAGACGCGTCCCAGCAGCTGCTCTGGACGCGTCTCCAAGACGTGTCCTGAAACTTCTATCGCACCTGCTGGTCGCGTCTCCAAGACACGTCCAGAAGCTTCCTGGTTGCAGCTGCAGGACGCGTCCAGGAGCTTCTGGTCCGGCCAGGAAGCTTCCTGGCCGGACACTAGGGTTTTCCAAAAATTTTTTTTTTTTTTTTGCAAATCTCTATTTGCTATTTTCCAAATTTTTAAAACTCTTTCTAAATTTTGAAATCCTTTTAGAACACTTCTAAAATTTTCAAAACTTTTAGAAACTTTTAAAATATTCCAAATTTTGTTTATGTTAGTTTCCTAAAACTCAAAACAACTCCTTTTCGAATACTTCTAAAATTCCAAATTTTTGTTTTTAAGAGTTTCCTGAAACTCAAAAACAACTCTTTAATCAAACCAATTTGGATCAAAATCTTAGGTTTTTGAAAAACTATCAAGAACAAATTTTGAAATCTTTTGAAAATCTTGAATCCCATTCAAATTTAATCAAAACTTTGTGTTCAAAACACTTTTAAACACAATAATCTATCTAGAAAAGCATGGAATTGGTCCAAAACTTAGATAAGATAGGCTAATTGCAAGAGGCTCTGATACACTGTTGGGTTTTACACCCATATACTAATGTCAATGGCGGAAATAGGACATCTAATGTCTACATTAGTATTCCCAGGATCACATGCATAAGCCCATAATAATACTAAGCAAAACTAGAAGATGAATACCTTATAACACACCAATGGTGGTTGGAAGAAGAACACCTTTCTTCTTTGACTAGATAGATAGTAATGGGAATTAGCTCACTTTCTCCTCTCTACTTGATGTGGTAGAGTAAGAAAGCTTATAGAGAAATTCCACACCTTATTCTCTGCCCTAAGAGTGTTTATATAGAACCCTAATAAGAATCCACCTCATTTTAGGTTTCCTAAAACACCCTTTAGAATAAGATTTAAGGAAATTATCGAAAATAGCAACTATTGATATTTTCTCAATTCCCTAAGGAAATGACGTCCAAACCTAGCCAAAATTGGCAGATTTAATTTTCAAAACAGAAGGAAAAGTCCCTCCAAAAATCAGCCCAATCCGAGCCCCAAAAGTGCCCGAATCGGCGTAGGCCCAAAAACCCTGTTTTTGGCCTTTTCTACGATTTTTGGCCTTTTGTACTATCTTTGCCTAATTTCTCTTTAGGCCTATAAGATATATTTATGGGACATTCTCATTATTATATCTCACTCCCACTAGTCATATCCTAGATGAAATTGACACTCTTATGTGTAACCCGTTGTGGGATCCGGTCGAAGTTAGCCGCGAATTACTTCGACGATCGTGGTTGGTTTATATCTTAAACTCCACGACCCCTAAATCAACTGGACTTGATGATCTTCTTCATCAATTGTCCTAGCCGACAAATTGTTCGCATTACATCCTTGGTCGAAGGAAATCTCCTTCAACTCCTTCAATGGTAGTGTCTACTAATGTCGTATAAGCAGAATCTCAGACATCTCATGTCTTGACATTAGTACGTCCCAAGATCATCATGCATAAACTAACAATTAAACTATGTACAAAAAATAGATGATTACCTTAACCGCTATTTTCCCTCGAACCTCTCCAATCGATTAAGAAGACCAAGAGCTCCAATTGTCGCTCCTCTACTTGGGACACCGAACGATATATTTAATCTCCCTCCTTGAAAGCTCGCTAGCGCTCCAATGGTGGTTTGATAAAAAGAACTCTTTCTTCTTGTTTGACTAGTTGATAGCTTGGGAATTAGCTCACTTTCTCCTCTCTACTTGATGTGGTAGAGTAAGAAAACTTAGAGAGAAATTTCACACCTTATTCTCTGCCGTAAGAGTCTTTATATAGAACCCTAATAAGAATCAATTTCCAATTAGGTTTCCTAAAAGACCCTTTAGAATAAGATTTAAGGAAATTGCCGAAAATAGCAACTAGTTGATATTTTCTCAATTCCTTGAGAAGATGACGTCCAAACCCAGCCAAAATTGGCAGATTTAATCTTCCTAACATAAGGAACCGACCCTCCAAAAATCAACCTAATCCGAGCCCTAAAAGTGCCCGAATCGGTTTAGGCCCAAAACCCCGTTTTCGGGCCTTTTTGCTATCTTTTGCCTAAATTCCCTTTATGCCTATGAGATATGTTTATGGGACAATCCCATGGTTATATCTCACTCCCACTAATCATATCATCCGATTAAACACTCATTCTTATGTGTAACCTGTTGTAGGATCCGATGGAAGTTAGCCGCGAATTACTTTGTAATACGACGATGGTAGTTGGTATCTAGCTAAACACTACGACCCCTAAATCAATCGGACTTGATGATCTTCTTCAACAACTGTCCTAGCCAACAAATTGCTCCCATCGCAACCTTGGTCGAAGGACATCTCCTTCAGACTCCCACTTGGACTTAGAACAAGTTCAATGCTCGATTCCCGTGCCAATTGGTATCCCATCTGATACGTCACGTCATTCAGAACTTCTTGATATCCAAGTACAACTGTAAAACACAAAAGATTAACTCCTAATCCGTTTGAGCGTGGCCACGCATTTTCAGTTGTCAAATCATCAAGTGGCCTTGAGACACTTTGTACCTAATGTGATTAGGATGACAAAATCCATTCTTGCGCTCCCACTTAACTTCATGTCTATCATTACCTTCCCAGTATCCACCTTTATAACCTCCTTTTACGGCGAGCTGTTTAACGGAACCAAAGTCGGACATTCCTTACATAAGATGAGTGGAACACTCATGTTTTGAGGAATCTCTTAAATTTTGTCTTAATGAGAAGCGTTTGACGTTCATCACGAGTGATGTACTTCTCATTAGAGGGTTATCCAGTGTGTAAACCTTTTACACACCCACGTAGTTGACTCGAATACTTCTATTCAATAGCCCATAAAACTGCGCTATATTGTCGACCTCACGTGTTAGTCTTCCTTGGTCGTTGTTGTCTAAGCAACGAACTGGACAAGGGAGATGATAATAAATATTCCAAGTTCACTTAATAGGTTTTCATTCATCAGATTACGTATCTGACAAACCTATTCGGAATGTTTTATTATCTGTGGACTGTCGTTTAAATACTAAACCAAATTTAGACGACTGTGAAATAATCAACTTATTTCCGATAACGAGAGTTTGTAAATCTGAGCCTCTTTCGTAAAACTCCTTTTACCCGCTCAGTTTTACTTGTCGAGGTTTATTCAAAATATACCTCATGCCTTTAGACTTGTGTATGAGTCTCATACCTTGATAATTTCTTTCTTCAACCTTGATAATTATCAATTAATTTGAAGATTGCTTTCTTCAACCTTGATAATTTCTAGTAACCTTTACTAGAGTTAAGGCTTTTGGTCTTTATGTAGTATTTGCAACAGTTTCCGGCTTAAACACTTTCAGCTTACTTTCCTTCCATGTCTGGAAGTTTGCTACTATGACTTTTTTAACTTTTTGTACTTACTTCATCCTTTAGCCTTCCAGGATGTTATAAGTAGTGTTTCGGTTTTTCCAATCTGAATTTGGATGTTTAAATGCTAATCATGTCCAACATGATTGACTTTATGTTTTCGAACATAAATGTCTCTCTCATGCATGTTTGCTCATCGGTGTCTCTTAGACTCCAAGTCTTGCAACGCTCTCTGTCATAAGTTTTTGGGTCGAAATTCTTTTAGATTTATCCGAGTCTCAGATTTTTGGTTTTGGATCTCAAGCGTCTCAGCGTACTGAGTCTTTCTAATCCTATCATCTTTTGATCTATGCTTATAGATCTTAGATGCCCAAAATGGCATTTTATCCTTGTGTGTGGTCCTTTTATTGAGTCAGTTCGTTACTGTTATACAACATTTTATGTTGTACTCAATCGTTTGTATGTACTTTGCATACGGACCCGGAAGGTTTGTTACTCCCACTTACCTTCTTGAAATTTCGTGATTCAAGAATTTCTTCATTCCTCAGGAATCAAAACTACTTTGATTACCTCTATGAATCGAAGATTCCGACTCTTGCGTACTATAATCTATCGATGGATTCCTGAAGCATGTGCATGGACATAACTGGACTGGAAGAATTTCATTCCTCTTGTCTAGTTTCGGGAAACTCGAATGTTTCCATCCTTCTCAGTTTTCTACTCTGGAAAATTAATTTAGGTCTTCCGTTCACTTAAATTATCAAGCTACATGTCTTGACGAGATATGGATTCCATGATGATTTTGGCTAGAGTCAGTTTCTGTCCTTGCGCAGGTCTTTTAACTCTTCAGAAATAACCTTTATCCTCTGAATCTTTGAGATTACTTTTGACCTTAAGGGCTTTTGAACAACAATTGGAATACTCTCAGTCGCTAGAGAGTTCTCTTGCGAATTGATATTCGCTTTAGTGCGGTAGGTTTTTAAGATCGCATCTTTACCTCTTCCTTTTCCGAGGAACCGCGGTTTACTGTCTTTCAACAGTTTTGTTACTCTTGGTCGAATTTAATCGGCCTGTACAATTTTCACGATTGTTCTTCATTACTCTTCATGATTTTTCTCATAGTGGAATTAATTCGACTTGTACTTTTCTCCCACTTATTCTTGTAATAATTTCTACTTTTCTCCTGGAGACGCTAATTACTATAAGAATATTATCATGAGCAACAAACACTTTGTTCTCTTGATCGTTTATGGTGGAAGAAGCTCAAATTTCTTCTAAAGAAATATCGTCAGACTTTAGCTAATTTTTGTATCCTTGTAAAACACTTTTACACAAGCTTAGCTTTAGACGGTGTAGGTTAAGTGTTAAAAACAATCGTTTCTAGAATGTATCCCAAAATATTCGGACGACTTGGCTTAAACCCATCATTGATTGAATCATGCATAGGAGTGTTCGATTACTCCCACTGAATCCACCATTCCTCAGATATGTTTCATGGAGCGAGTTGTGAAACGCTTTCTCAAATCCTTTGATGGTTATCAAGTGTTTGACTCAAGTTTTCACCACTCCAATCTGATCGGATGGCTTAAACTCTCTTGTCAAAGTGATTCTTTACTTCAGTTTGTACTTTGTTTGAACCTTTCAAACATTCCGACTTACACTTTATGATTTGTATGTTTTCATACTTCATGAAGTTGTCAGAGTACGTATTGAAGTTTTTCTCGTTAGCATCTACAAGTAAAGTTATAGGTCTGCATAACACCGCATGAGTCCTAATAGATTACTAGTCTCTATGCCCTTTTGAAAAGGGTGACTTTGTCAATTAGTCCTTAAGACCCAATTGACAATTATGAAGTTAATGAGTTTGAATCTCTTGATATCAGCCATTATCAATGTTAACCTTCAGTTAATTTTACTACTGGTTTCTAGAAGAACAAAATAACTATTATTAAATTCTAATCTAGATCAGTGTCTAAAAGAAGACTTCGATCCCTTTCAGCATCCTTAGTTTTACTGCTTCTGCTCCCTCTTGGATTTTTACTTCTTTTAGTCAAGTATATGATTCCCTTGAGCTTTACCGAGCCGCACATCCGGTTTTAAAATACCCGATGAAGGAATTTTACGATACTTGTTTTTAACTTTGTTAACAAGGATATTGGAACCAGGATTCATAATTTCATTCCTTTTGTCCTCCAAGTACTAAGGGTAGTTTCCTCTTAAATGGTCTAGCCATTGTTTGCAAACATTCACAGTAATGAGGAATACTCTGGATCATGTACTCGGCAACTGCTTGCCTTTTCTTTGATCAAATGTTTTTCTCACTTGACTGACCCTTTGCCCCTTTGAATCTCAAGAAACACTTTCCTAGATTCCTTTTACCAAATCTCAAGAACCTTACTTAGATTTGATATTTCCGTGTGTTCTGCTCAGTTGTTCGTAACAATCTGAGTGACTCATCTAAGGTCTTATCTATCTTTGTTCAATCGACATCGAATTAGATGATAGATAAATTCTGTTGTCTTCCATTAGAATGACTTTCAGATTGCCTTGGAGGTCTCGCACCTCTCCATTTATGACTTCTGTAGGAACCTCTTCCTCATATTGTCTTGATGGTCTAGCTAGCATCCATTACTCTTTCAAAGAGAATGTTATATGATTGCTTGCAAAAAGGCTTTTGACCTTCTCCGGTATGAGTCAATCACATTGGGATTGGGTATTCTAGTACGCTTTCCTTTTGAATCTGAGAACTATTCTCGTATTCATTCTTCCATTCTAGGAAGTTGATCAGTACCTCCCTTAGGTGTGATTCAATGTTGAACTCGTTTTCTTGTGTCATCTTTAATACTGCATAAAAGAATAGCAAAATTTTAACGTTAGCGTTTTTAAAAAACATTAGTTTTCCCACATTATTCAATATAAAAACGTCCCTGATTGAATAAGTGATTCCAAGACCTCAAATTTTCGGAGTAAAGTGAACTATGGCCCTACCCTTTGACTCCGTCGTTCCGGGTGAGTGAACTACTTCACTGATCAAACCCTTATGACTCTTGGTTGATAGATTTCATTGATGAATGACTAATCTACCCTTTTGCCTCAAGTATCCAAAACTCTTTTGCTGATCTCGTTGAGTAGAACCATTTAGACATCTAGGCCTCTTCTATAGGGCTACCCGCATTGTCCCAATGTAGAGGAGGTACTCTGCTAAGGCCGACCCACCTTCCTCGAATAAGGGCGCAAAGAGTGTCTTAATTTGGATAGGCACTTTACCCAAAATTACTTTTAGGGACTTTTAGGTTAGTCTGGCATTTGTTATAGTGAACTATTTAGCGTAACTAACATCCACGACATAAAGCGTAACTAAGTAAGTATATGCACGCGAAAAAGTAAATCAAGCAGACTTGGATCCTAGTATGGCCCCTAACCTAAAAGATCTAATCTCCTTTGATTTTTTCTTCTTGTTTCGCCTTTTGGTCCGTCTTAGATCGTCATCATTGAACCTCCATTGATTTCTCCCATCATTTGGATTTCATCCTCGAGTTTCTTCAATGGACTCATTAGACCCTAAACTCTAATTACAAGACTATGATTCGCAGATCGTATAAACTTGAAATTAAAATTAATTACAAATATGCAACCATTCGTGCTTGAAACAAGAATAAATAAACAAATCTATGGCCGTACTAGTTTCTCGAATTCACATCACATGCATTCATATAATATATCAAAGCTAAGAATTATATATGCATGATAATACGGAAGATACTTTTGTCGACATCACATGTCAGATTACGGGTCTTAAGTCAATTCTCCAAGAATTCGACTAATGGCGCGTTCCGGTTTTATCTTTTATGATCGTAAAATCAATCTCAAGAAAAACTCCGTTTTTGGGTATTGAAAGCCCGGGTCAACTTCGGAAAAATTGGTTTGACTTTTAACGATTTTGAAATCCGTTTTTAAGAAAAAACTTTTTGAGTCTTCGGTTGACCCGATTTGATTTTGGTTATATTTTGGTGGGACTGGGAGAAAAAGTTAAGATTTTCGTAAAAAACTCCCACTCGAGTCGAGACTCGTATAAGCCTTTAGACACTTAGTCACCTTCGGAATAGCCCAAGACCAACTTTTAGTCAAGGCCCACGACCCGGAAATCAAGGCCCACAAGTTTGGTCCGGCCCAAAGATGGTCGGGTCAAGTGTAGGCACAGCCCAATACCGGCCCACACGAAGTATGGTCGAGCCAGACGCATCAAGATGCGTCTCGAGCTCGGCCGAGGTCTTTAAAACGCGTCCTGGCCGCAGCTAGGACGTTTGGCCTAGGTCCGGACGCGTCTAAATGCGTCCAGACTTCAGACTGAGCCTTTATGGGTGTCTCGGGTGGTGCCCAGGACACCCTAGGTCGTCCGGATGCATACCCGATGCATCCTGATCCTTGCCCGTGGCTCCTGGTGTCTCGGTCCTGTACCGAGACACCAAGGATGCACCAGACGTCTCGGATCAAATCTGAGGCGTGCTCGGGCTTCCCGAGCCACCATACGCGTCTAGACGCGTCTGGTGCTGGCTCGAGCATCTCGGCCCAGCCGAGACGCTCTAGGGATACTATAAGGCGTCGCGGACGCGTCCTTGTGGTCGCATGTGTCTCGGTCCTAGACGCGCCCTCATCCCGGTCTTACTGGTCGCATATGTCTCGCCTAGCCAAGACATACCCGGGATGTCTGGGGCGCGTCCCAGACGCGCCTTCATCCCGGGCCAGCAGATGCAACCGACTCGGACATGCAGTCCGAGACGTGTCTATTGGTGCTGTTGGCCGAGACGCGCCTTCAGGACGGGTCCTGGCCAGCATGCACATGCAGCCCAATTTTTAGCAACTTCCATGTTTTTTTTTTTGAGTTGCTTCTAAAGCTTTAAAATTCCAATTTTAGAAACTTCTAAAAGCCAAATCATTTGTTCTTCAGAAAATTCATAATTCAAGAAGAACAAAACCTTTTGAAAACACTTTTCAAAACCAAAAATTAATCAAATTGAGTCTTTTGAAACACTTTCAATCATCAATTTTGATTTTCAATTTGAAAACTCATTGAATCCCATTCAATATAATCAAATTGTAAGTTTAAAACACTATTAAACTCAACTATCAAGCTAATCAAATATGGATTAGTTCGATTCTTAGCAAAATTAGTTATGTTCATGAGGCTCTGACGCCACTGTTGGGATATGGTGGTGTCTACTAATGTCGTATAAGCGGAACCTCAGACATCTCATGTCTTGACATTAGTACGTCCCAAGATCATCATGCATAAACTAACAATTAAACTATGTAGAAAATAGATGATTACCTTAATCGATATTTTCCCTCGAATCTTTCTAATCGATTAGGAAGACCAAGAGCTCCAATTGTCGCTCCTCTACTTAGGACACCGAACGGCGTATTTAATCTCCCTCCTTGAAAGCTCGCTAGCGCTTCAATGGTGGTTTGATAAGAAGAACTCTTTCTTCTTGTTTGACTAGTTGATAGCTTGAGAGTTAGCTCACTTTCTCCTCTCTACTTAATGTGGTAGAGTAAGAAAGCTTAGAGACAAATTCCACACCTTATTCTTTTCCCCAAGATTCTTTATATAGAACCCTAATAAGAATTCACGTCCAATTAGGTTTCCTAAAAGACCCTTTAGAATAAGATTTAAGAAAATTGCCGAATACAGCAACTAGTTGATATTTTCTCAATCCCTTGAGGAGTTGACGTCCAAACCCAGCCAAAATTGGCAGATTTAGTACACTCCCATGGTTATATCTCCTTCCCACTAATCATATCATCCGATCAAACACTCATTCTTATGTGTAACCCGTGGTAGGATCCGATCGAAGTTAGATCGTAGTTGGTTTCTAGTTAAACACGATGACCCCCTAAATCAATCGGACTTGATGTTCTTCTTCATCAATTGTCGTAGCCGACAAATTGTTCGCATTGCAATCTTGGCATCTCCTTCAATTTTCGCCTAGGGATGCGGGTTTCTACTAGGTAGAGACACTATAGTTGAAACTAGAGCAAGCTCTGTAATCCTTTGATTGTTCCCCCTGGGAGACTCCGGATGAAACTCCGGTGAGGCGGTACCCCCTATTGATACAACTCAGTTCTCCGACCGGCACTATACCAGAAACTAAGTTCTGTGAATTGGCGGTAAAGAGGGGCTAGATTACTGCCATCTCTAGGGAAGAGGTGCTCCCGTCGAGTAACCGGAATGCTACCTTTTTCCGACTAAAGAACTACAAAACGGTCCCCTATCCATGCACTCAGATCACCAGTCGATGCTATACCGGAATCTACGGTTCTGTGCAGTGGCTTTAGCGATGGAGATGGTGCTCTACGATCTGTAAGGTTGTTGTTTTGTTGGACGATGATCGCAAATTTCCTCTGTGTCAGAGCTTCTCTCTCCTCCCTTAGAAAGTTAATACACATAAAAAGTAACTAATCAATCACGATACAAGACATTCCAACTATGAAACTTCAAAAGACAGATCCGAATTTTGAAACTTCGCAGCAAAAGTCGAGAAGAAAATCTACAAAGATGTCATAAAAATTTTCCTAAATCTTTCAAGTGCAAACTAAAATGTCAATTCTAATTGAAGCAGTTAACTAATGTATAACTGCGAGAGTGCAACATAGGTGAATACTTAAACCTGAGTCCTCGTAAAGCTTTCGGTGTCCGAGACCGACAAATGGACCAAGACAAACGGATCGTGACCCCTTAAACTTCAACTCCTAATAAAAGGAATCAATTTTATATCCATATAAAAAGGTACACGGTTACAGACCTTATTTCTTTATCACTACTTTTTCCTTCCACATCAATAGACAAGACATTTACAAGTCAAAATTGCATGGTTATTTCTTTCCATCAAGATAATTTTTTAGTTGATACTCTTACGACAGACCCATTTACATACGACAGAGTTCAAAATTTGATTTTATGTTAAACAATAAAATGGATCGTAAACTGGTCGCCCATGGAACTTTTTGTAGTTCATTACATTCTCTTCTGTAGAAGAGAATTGCTCTCTAAAAACCAATAAGTGACCTCCCAACTTTGGGTTAGCATATTTAGCAGCTCCTTAATATGAATGCAGATACTTGATAAGCTTCGTGACTTAGGGGTCTCGGTAATAAAGTAGACATTGTGCGAGAATCTTGTGTTTGTCTGAGGGGATCATCCATAATTATTGAAGTTGTCATCCACACTACCAATATATTAGTTAGAATCATCCTTTTATAAGGATCTAGGTATTATAACGCAACATACGAAAGCTTCAAATAGAGTTTTAGGAAATGTATAACTGCGAGAGTGCAACTTTAATGTGGTTTACCATAATTATTGAACTTTAATGTAGTTTTAGGAAAGAATATACATTTGTCAGTTATAGATTATTACCCATCTCGACCAGTTTGTTCTTCTCATACGAAATAGGGTGACAAAATAATTTCTAATTCTAACTTTCGAACTTTTGATGAAACCTTCAAATAGAGTCCATAGTAGATATCTGAAGATATAACATGCCCTATATTTTTAACTAGGAAATGCAGTCAAGATATGACAAACATACCCAAACTACCTGTACAAGAAGCCTCACCTTTCTGGCGATGCAAAGCAGAGGCTTTGCAGCACTCCTTGTCAGATGTTAGATTGAACTCTTCGATTTTATTAAATTTCCATCTACAAAAGCTAAAACAAACTGATTCTAGTACTGGTATCAATGCAGCCTTGTCAATTCTTTTGAACTTTTCGAGTGCAAACTAAATTGCTTACTCCTGTTTAAGCCATCAGCCGATTAATAACTAAAAATACATGTCTATATTATTAGTACTACGGAAAGGCCAATCAAAAACAATAAAATTATGCTCATGTTGTAACGTAAATCGAACAATCTGGTCAAATTAACTATCCGTTTTTCTCCTACGTTGTTTTTCGTCAACATCAAGAGAGAAGATCTAAAACTATTTTCGAAGTGATGCTTCTCTAGTCACCAAAACAAAAATTTATTTGGTTACCTATTATAGGAATCAATTTACATTTTTAGATCTAAACCTATTTTCGAAGCCATGATCTTACTCTAAAAACAGACAATTATTTGGTAATCCCTTAAACCTTTTATAGTCCAATACATTCTATATACTAGAGGAGAAAACTGATTTGTTTTTACACCAATAAGCTGAATTACCAACCTTTAAGAATGTTGATTTAGCGCCTCCCAAAAGACATAATCAGTTTGTTCATCGTAAATAAATATCAGCCAACGAAACTCATGTATAAAGAATCAAGTACTACAATGCAGCATACTTTCTTCAAAGGAAGAGCTGACATTATTGAACAAATTCAATTTATTCTTTTTCTAAATCATATTGACTTCGCGACAAACAATAAAGTCCATTAGGATGATGAATGACCAACATCCCCAGGATTATACATTAAAGTTCAATATTCTTTCCTAAAACTACATTAAAGTTCAATAATTAAGGATCTAGGGGATCATCCATAATTATTGAAGTTGTCATCCACAGGTATGTAAAATCTTTCCCTCGATTATTGATGGAAATATATGGTAAACCACATTAAAGTTCAATTTCTTAATCATCACAACTGACAAATGTATATTCTTTCCTAAAACTATTGATGAAACAATGTGGTATACCATATTAAAGTTTCATTCCTTAGGCATCACAACCAACAAATGTATAAGCCTTCCCGAAAAATATTGATGGAGCAATGTCGTATTCCACATTAAAGTTTCATTTGTTAGGCTCACAACCGACAAATATATGACCCTTCCCTCGAATACGTTTAAACTCAAATCTTTAACTTCCAAAACTACCTATGGATTTTCATACCCTTATTTGTTTGAGAAATTACGGGCTAAGTCAACTTCAATGTAATTAACTGAAAGACTATTATGGAAATTTACACAAATAATACCTTACAACATGGAGAAGATCATGGGAGTGAGCAAAATTAGTAGAGAGGAAATTTGTGTAACCACCCATAATATATTTTCTTTCCTTATTTATTCCACCAAATAAATTTCTCTCACTCTATATATGTCGGTCATAATTTTTTATCTTCTTCTTTCAACAAAAAAGTCTCTATCTTCTTGGTCGATTTATATCTTTTTTTTTTTACTTCTCCATTGAATTATTTTGAATTGTTTAGATGGATTAATGGGCAAACATGACTTCTTCTCCTTTTCTTTGATTGAGGTATCTCTTCTTCTTCGAATTTTTCTGTTTGATATTTTTTATTGTACAGATTTTTTTGTATTCTTTAATTTAAGGAGTGGGCATCATGGATAAAATTAGATTGTGAGTTGAACAATGAGTTAGAAGATGGAGATGATGGTTTCATGAATGTTGTAGTCATTGCAGGATGTTGCTAACCATTTGGTGAAGTGGAAGATGGAGCAAACAATAATTTAGTATTCCAACATTCTTAAATTGTATTTGTGTAGGTTCTTTAGTGTCATGTTATCTCTGATTTCATAATAGATGTATTTTTATTTTTTAAATCTCTAATGTTGAATCTCATTGTATTGTGTTTTTTCCTTGGTTATTGTTTAGACATTCTGATTTCTTGCTCATAGTCTTCAATGTATAATCACTCAGTAGTAAAAAAGTTTTTGATTGCTCTTATAAGTTACATATACTTTTCATTTGTCTTTCTGTCATTTTCATTTTATTCAAAATTCAATCCATCTCTCTCAGACTGTTTGTGTATTTCTTATGTTCAATCTATTAATTTCTTTTTTTTTTGTAGAGAAAGAAAGATGATAAAGGAATCAACCAGATTATTATACATTTAGATATCTCTATCACGGCCTCTAGACTTCAATTGTTCTCCTAAGATCTTAGGTTTGATTGAAATTTGTATATGTTTTCTTCAGACATACATCTTAAGATTTCCGGTTATTTGATTTGAGTTGCACATTTTTCAGAGATAATGATATTTTTTCATGAATCGTTTCCTTAATTGCATTGTAATTATCCACTCTTTAATTTATATATTAGTAATTTAACCAATTGTTATTATCTTTTGTTAAGATGTTGCAAAAAGAAAAAAATTACCTTATCACATTAACAATTTTATATTTATCTATAACTCTTCATATCTTTTGATGGTTGATAAGGGGATATATTGGTTGAGAAGGGGATATATGTAAATTATGGGTGATCAAATTTGTCCTAATCTTTCTTTATCTCGAACTCTCTTTAACTGTGTTTCTAATTTTGTCGTCCCATATTCGAGTTGTTTCGATGGATTATCATAATTATTAATTATTTTCACAACCCTTCTCTGTGTGCTACCTCCTATTTGGGTTGTTCCCATATGCCATAATAATTCATCAAAATAAAGTTACTTTTTGTTAGAATGACGAGTCTTTTGTGAGGCTTTTACGAATAATTTTTTGTGTCAATAATCTTATATACATTAATTGTCTTACAAATTGTTGAAGGGGGTTTGAGAAAGTAAACAAATAGACAAGAGTCTATGTTCTTTCTTCAACTAGGTGTCTACCGCGTCCTACGGACGCGGTAGATCCCTTTTGGCTAACGCCTTCGAGGTAGAATTTTGCTGTCAACTACGTCTTTGGGGTGCACGTATATCGGGACGGCATATCCCGAGACGTTTATGCATCGCGAAATTCAATTCTAGACCATTTAGGATTAGACAGGGACTGTGATTCGCATAACAAATGTGAATTACAGGTCCCTGTATAATGTTGGATTGGTCTATAAATGAATTTCGCGACGCATAAACGTCTCGGGATATGCCGTCCCGATATACGTGCACCCCAAAGACGTAGTTGACAGCAAAATTCTACCTCGAAGGCGTTAGCCAAAAGGGATCTACCGCATCCGTAGGACGCGGTGGACACCTAGTATATATATATATATATAGTATACCACATTAAAGTTCCTTTTCTCAAGCATCACAACCGACAAATGTATAATCATTTCCTCGAATATTGAAGGAAATATATAGTATACCACATTAAAGTACCATTTCAAGCATCAATACCAACAAATGTATAATCCTTCCCTCGACAAATGTATAATCCTTCACTAAATTATTTATGAAAACATATGGTATACTACATTGAAGTTCCATTCTTAACCAACATAACTGACAAATGTATAGTCCTTCCCTCGATTATTGATAGAACAAAGTGGTATACAAATTAGAGTTCAATATCTTAAGCATCACAACCGACAAAATTTATAAGTCATAACCTTTCTCAAGAATATTGATGGAACAATGGGGTATGCGTATGCCATGTTAAAGTTTCATTTCTTACGTATCACAGCCAACAAAAGTATAATTCTTCCCAAAAATATTGATGGAACAATGTGGTATATACCACATTAAATTTCCATTTCTTAGGCATCACAACAGATAAATGTATATTCCTTTCCACAAAATATTGATGACATAAGGTGGTATACCACATAAAAGTTCGATTTCCTACGCATCACAACAGACAAATGTATAAGCCTTCTGAAAATATTGATGCAACAATGCGGTATACCACATTAAAGTTCCATCTCCTAGGCACCACAACCGACATATGTATAATTCTTCTCGAGAATATACCGACAAATGTATAATTCTTCCCGAGAATT
>BEHA01050349.1:37257-80689 GCA_002897215.1 Eschscholzia californica subsp. californica | reverse complement strand
GTTACCATCCTATGATAACTTCTTTTTCTAATGACTATATCCATATAGTCTTAATATGATCTTTCCTCATCCTCCTAGACGTTACTGTTAAGTCATTCGTAAGATGACCTATTGCAAATGAATATGCAACAGATAACAAACATTACAAGAACCAAGTTATACAAGAAAGACTACCTTTCAACCCCTGACTAGCTGCCACCAAGCTCAATTAATACATTATAATGGAAGATGCAGCATCTCAACCAAATGGGTCAATAGGCGAAAAAAATGTTTTGATTTTCTCGCTTGGTTTGGCATTTGGTAACACAAGGAACAAATCCAGATGTTATTGTACAAATTGTGTAATCCCAATGGTTGTTTAGTAACGTATCTCTTAATCTCCGTATCCTGTCGTAAACTATCGTTCATGTTCGTGTGCATCAACAAACCAAAAAAGCATAAATCAAGCAACAAAAACTGAAAACTATTATATTATAACTATATTATAATATAGTTGAATTCAACAGGCAAAATCGTGCACCACTTAAATCACCACTATATTTGTTAGTGTATCAATGATCAAACTCAACAAGTTCTATTTCTTAAGGATCACTACCCAAAGATGTACTATCCTTCCCTCAGTTATTAAAATTCCATTTCGTAAGCATCACAATCGACAAATTTCTAATCCTTCCCTCGGTTAATGTAAGAACAATATTGTATACCACATCGAAGTTTCATTCTTAAGCATACGACCCACAGATGTATAATCTTCACTCGGTTATTAATACTTTATTTCTTAAGCATCACTATCCACATATGTATAATATTTCTCGCGCTTATTAAAGTTTTGTTTCTTAAGCATTGAAGATATGGATTGAAAGATATGGAATCTACATTGAAGTTACATTTCTTAAGCATCACTATAGGCAGATTTATAATCATTCCCCCGATTATTGAAGAAACAATATGGCATACCACATTAAAACCATTGCTTAACCATCAATGCCGACAAATGTAGAAAACTTCCCTCGATTATTGATGGAACAATATGGCATGCCACATTTAAGTCCATCTCTGAAACAACACTATGCACATTTGTATAATCCTCTCATCGATTATTGATGAAAGTATATGGTATACCACATTAAAATTCAATTTCTTAAGCATCACAACTAACAATTGTATAATCCTTGCCTCGATTTTTGATGGATTAATATGGTATACCATGTTAAAGTTTTGTTTCTTCAGCATCACTACACACATATGTATAATCCTTCCCTCGATTACTGATGGGAATATATTGTATTGCTATACCACATTAAAGTTCCATTTCTTAAGCATCAAAACTGACAAATATATAATCCTTCCCACGAGTATTGATGGAACAATCTGGTATAACACGTTAAAGTTTCAATTCTTAAGCATTCCAACCGAATTCTGTATAATTCCTCCCTCGAATAATGATGGAACAATAGGGTATATACCTTAATCATCACTATAGAGAAAGGTATAATCCTTCCTCTGTTATTGATGGTTAAATATGGTATACCATATAATAGTTCCATTTCTTCAGCATCGCTACCGACAAATGTATAATACTTCCCTCGATTATTGATGGAACAATATGATATATCACATTAAATTTACATATCTTAAGCATCACTACCGACATACGTATAATCTTTCCCTCGATTATTCATGGAACCCTATGGTATATACCACACTCTCATATCTTAAGCATCACTACCCTCAAGTGTGTAATCCTTCCCACGATTATTGATTTAAATATATGGTATAACACATTAAAGTTCCATTTATTAAGCATTATAGCCAACAAATGTATAATCCTTCCCGTAAACATTGATGGGACAATGTGGTATACCACATTAAAGTTTCATTTCTTTGGTATCACAACCGACAAATTGATAATTCTTTCCTCCATTGTTGATAGAAATATATGGTATACTACATCAAAATTCCATTTCTCAAGCATCACAACCGACAAATGTTTAATCCTTCCTTTGAATATTGATGGAAATCTACCACATTAATGTTCCATTTTTCAAGCATCACAACCGACAAACGTATAATCCTTCCCTCGAATATTGATGGAACAATGTGTTATACCACATTGAAGTCCATTCCTTAGGGATCACAACCGACAAATGTAAAATCTTTCTTGAAAAATTTTATGCCACAATGGGGCATACCACATTTTTACTCTTACGCTACTTCTATAATTTTTTCATTAATATAACGACATTTTTACTCTTACGCTACCAAATGAAATTGTTACCCTTATGTTGCCAAAATGACACGTTTACCCTTATGCAAAAGCTTATACTTTATAATGATAGTCTGTGATTGCAATTATTGCGATTATATCTAATGTTTATGTTGTTTGTAGTCCAGAAAAAAAATAGGGCTTAAATAAATATTTGAAGTACATAGTCTCTGCCTCTACCACCACTACACACACACACACACACACATATATATATATATATATATATATATCGGCCTCCACAGAATAGTAGTTCCGTCTTTGCCTCCACCACCACCACAACACCTCCACCACTTCATTGCCACCACCACACACACGCCCACCATTTTCACCACACACAGTCACACACCACCAACCCGGGGCATGAGTAGGATTTTTGTTAATGGAGGCCGATAGACTTTGAGTCACAAAAATAAATTTTACTACCAAAAAATATGAAAATAATTGTACCCCCGCCCTACTTCTATAATTTATTCATTAATTTAATGATAGCTTAAAAAATACTTCAAAGGTTGCTAGTTCCTATTGAGACAGCGAGTCTGAAGTGCATCCATTATGCATAAGAAAAATGATTGTGTGCCTTACAGTCAGTTCAATTTTGTGCCGACGGTCAACCACACTATCATGTACGGTTCCTAAATTTTCCTAAAATGCGTTTTAACTTTGACAGGTCGTTTGCATCTTTTATACTAATGTCTCGACACATTAATATGTTTATGACGGTCTCAAACAATCCCATGAAATAGAAAACAAAATAGCGGCAAGGTTACAATATACTCGGCCAGAGTTTTTTATGCGTGATTGACGACTATAGACACTATGTAACTAATAGTGATAAGCGATGAGAGAGAAACTGCAGATACTATACAACTGATATGTTTAACTAGAAAGAGAATTACCTGCACATTTTTAAACGAAGCTCGCCTTTTTGACCATCCAATTTCTTCCCCCCTTCACCTCAATAATCATGTTATCCTGCAATTTAATATTAGAAAAGCATCATATTTTGTCAGATGTTATATGAACTCTTTACTTTTTCTTTAGAAATAACTAATCTATTATGTCATAAGAAATCCAACCATAAAATTGAAAAATATAGGAGTAGTCAAAACTCAAGAAGAAAAATCTATAAAGATGCTCTGTCAATTCCACTCAATCTTTCAAGAGCAAACTGAGATCGGATATTCTTGTTCAAGCGGTTAATTGATGAACAACTGCAGGCAGGTCTTAGGTGTCTAGTCAATATTTCAAGTTATTAGTGTTGACTACAACTTGGATGAACTTTTACACCCGAGCGCCATTGATTTTATTTGCCGACCTGTGCAGGTACAGTCTAGATAAGGCTTCCGGTTACCGCGACTGTGAAGGATTTGGCACAATCTGGTTCAGGCTGAAACCCCCCACGCCCTCTAACTATAATTCTATTTGAAACCATAAAGTCGAGTAAACAAATTTCTAGAAACACAAAAGAGCAAATAACAAAAATGGAATTTGGGATAATTATCAGTAAAAGTAGAATTTTGCAAGAAGAATCCAACTTCATCAATTATTGTGAATGCATCTACCTGGATAAGCTACGTGACTTGTAACCAAAGAGACATTAGGCGATAAGCTTGTTCTATGGAAGGGTTACAGCAAATGATTGAAGCATGTCGTTTACAGTAAAAAAACAAATATTTGGTTAGGTTAGTCCCAGTATGAGGAGCCAGCTACCGTAATGTAACATAGTATTGTTGAGCAGCTCAAGGCTTAGAGTTGATATAATTGGAATATTCACGACCTCAATAGACCACTACCCGTCTCTAGCAATTTATTCTTCTAGTTAGTAATCAGAAAGGATTGGTAACGAAATAAATTTCAGTTCCAACTTCCAAACTAATGAGCAAACCTCGTAGTGGAGTTCCGCAGTGGAAAACTTATGGGCCACACTATTTTATGAGTGATGGATCCCAATATCCTCAGGCATGTATCTTTAACCTTCAGCAGTTGAAAAGCAAAACTAGAGTAAATGGTAGATACTATACCATTAATATTAGCTTACTAGGTAATATAATTCAACTAGACAGAGAACTCACCTTTCTAGCCTTCCTCTCTCCCTCTTTCACCTCAATAATCATCTTCAACATCTTGGAAACAAATCAGAAAATTAATCTTTGTAGTTCTAGTTGGCAAATGCGAGATGAACAAACTGATTCCAGTTTACGCATCTTTGCAACCTTCACATTTCTCTACCAATTTTCCGTGCAAACTATTAATAACTGCAAATAGACTACCAGATTTCTAGTCCCAATTTTCTAATTAATGGTATTGAGTAAAAGTTAATCAAAAATTATAAAAGTACTTCTAAATTGTAATGTAAATCAAGAAATCTGGAGGAATTGACTAGCCTTATTTCTCCTTCACTGTCTTTTTCTTCGAAATCGAAAAAGAAAGCGAACACTTGGCTGGCATGATTTTCTCTAGCCATAAAAAAACAGATTTGATTACCTCAAAGAGAAATCAATTTACATTTCATGGTCGAAATCTGATTTCGATGTCATTATCTTACTGTCAAACATGAGATAACACTACAAATTGAAATAGACAATATAGCAGTTATTCATGAAAACTTTTGTAGTCCAATCTAATTTCAGGCCTGAGATAACTTGATTCAGTGAAACCTTCTCGAAGACGAAATATGGCGCTGGCTCTCCATTATAAAAGAGATATTAGGAGCTAAGCTTGGACTTGTCTGGAATGATCATTGTAAATAATGATCGAAGCATGTCTTGACGAGCTAGTAGAGTTCCTGTATAAGAATCCTGGTATTGTAACGCAAGATAAGAACATTCTTTAACACTAAAAGCTACAATAATAGAATCACAAATTCAATTATTCTATTTACGATTCAGATTGGCTCAGCGACAAACTAATCTCCAGTTCTAATTCCAAACTTAAGATGCACACCCCTTACAGCTGGGTGGTTATGGGATAATTGAAGATACTACTTTGAGATAATGAATAACAAACAAAATATGAGATATGTATATATGGGATATATATATATTCATTTCTTAAGCATCACTATCGACAAAGGTATAATCCTTCATCTATTATTGATGGTTAAATATGGTATACCATATTATAGTTCCATTTCTCAAGCATCGCTACCGACATACGTATAATCTTTCCCTCGATTATTCATGGAACACTATGGTATATACAACTCTCATATCTTAAGCATCACTACCCTCAAGTGTGTAATCCTTCCCACGGTTATTGATTGAAATATATGGTACAACACATTAAAGTTCCATTTATTAAGCATTATAGCCAACGAATGTATAATCCTTCCCGTAAACATTGATGGGACAATGTGGTATACCACATTAAGTTTCATTTCTTAGGCATCACAACCGACAAACGGATAATTCTGTCCTCCACTGTTGATAGAAATATATGGTATACTACATTAAAATTCCATTTCTCAAGCAGCACAACAGACAAATGTTTAAACCTTTCCTTCAATGTTGATGGAAATCTACCACATTAATGTTCCATTTTTCAAGCATCACAACCAACAAATGTATAATCCTTCTCTTGAATATTGATGGAACAATGTGTTATACCACATTGAAGTTCCATTCCTAAGGCATCACAACCGACTAATGTAAAATCTTTCTTGAAAATTTTGATGCAATAATGTGGTATACCACATTAAAGTTCCATTTCTTGGGCAAATGTATAATCCTTCACAAAAATATTGATGGAACAATGTGGTATACCAAATTGAAGTTCCATTCTTAGGCATTACAACCGACAAATGTATAATCCTTCTCGAAAATAATGTGAATGTATACCACATTAAAGTTTTATTTCTTCGGCATTACAACCGACAAATGTATAATCCTTCCCACACAAATATTGTGGAACAATGTGGTATACCACATTAAAGTTCCATTTCCTAGGCATCACAGACGACAAATGTATAATCTTTCCCGAAAATATTGATCGGAACAATGTGGTATGCACATTAAAGACCCAGTTCTTAGGCATCACAGCCGACAAATGTATAATCCTTCCCGAAAATATCGATTGAACAATGTGGTATACCATCTTAAAGTTCCATTTTTTAGGCATCACAACTAACAAATATGTAGTCCTTCCCTCGATTATTGACAGAAATATATGGTATGTCATATTAAAGTTCTATTTCTTATTGCACCACAACCAACAAATGTATAATCTTTCCCTCGAATATTGATGAAACAATGTGATATACCACATTAAAGTTTCTGTTATTAAGCATCACAACGGACAAATGTATAATTTTTCCTCGAATATTGATGGAACAATATACTATATACGAATTTAAAGTTTCTTTTCTTAAGCCTCACTATCGATAAACGTATAATCCTTCCCACTATTATGAAGCAGGTGTAATAGTTTAAATATGAAAAAATATCAATTATTGGATCAAATATGACATACACTGCTAATGTCAAACCCCAATAGTTTAAATAAGAAAAAAATATCAATTAATGGATTAAACGTGACACATACACTGCTGATGTCAAAACATATAATGTGGATGGAATTGGGAATTCTATGGAGCCTCACCGATTATTAAAGGTGCATACAAGTGATAGAAGACCGCAAATAGTTTGAAAAAACCAAATAAGAAATTTCTTCGGTTTTGGAGATTGGCGAAGTATGAAAGTGATGTAACCTACTCAAGTTTGGGCTACTGGAACTTCATTCTAAAGCTTTAGAACACAATTTTAATAGAAGAATTCATTCTTGGGCTGTCCACTGTTAATCCGATGGCTGGAATTTGATTTTATTCAGGAACTCTGTGCATTGAACTACGTTCAACTCTGACATTTTTGTGTGATCCTCCTCGTCTTGATATTGCTAATCTTGCTCTTGGTGGATTTCGGTTTAGGTTAATTTGACTCATTAATTTTGGATTTTTGAATCTAATGAAAATCTTGATTGTTCTTCTAGATTAGAAACTAATAATAATGAGGACTATGATGAGTATATTGAAGAAGATGATGAATTTAAATTTGTAGGGACATTACTGAGTTGAAGAGTAACTAACTTTCCATCAGAGTAACATCACTTGGAAGCATTTTAACTGGATCTTTTGCCAACCTAAACTCAAATCACTAAAACCAAATCCTTTCCAGAAACTTGATCAACTTGATCATTTTCATTCTTCCCCTCCTGTTTTTCTGTAATATTTAGGGTTTTTTTGTTAACAACAGATGAAGAAACAGGAGGATTTGACGAGGAAGAAGATGTTCTTCATCTGCAAAATCACGACTAAATGAAATCTTGTGCTAAACCTACCGTAAAAGGACAAGATGATGTACAAGATAACTAAATAATATATTTTAAATCTTCATATATAGTGGTAGGTTGATATTTGAGATCTTCGGATCTTGATCCTTATAGTCTAATATTCTTAAAAGCTTATACTTTATAGAGATAGTATGTGATTGCAATTATTGCGATTATATTTAATATTTATGTTGTTGTTTGTATTCCAGAAAAAAATGAGTTTAAATAGAGCTTAAAAAACTACTTAAGTAAACAGTCTTGTATATATGTATATATATATATATATCAGCCTCCTCGGAATCATAGTTCCGTCGCTGCCTCCACCACTTCCTCCATCGCCAAACCACCAAACACACGCCCACCATTTTCACCACACATACAGTCACACACTACCAAGCAGGAATATAAGTAGGATTTTTGTTTGATGGAGGCCTATAGACTCCGAGTCATAAAAATAAATTTTACTACCGAAAAATATGAAGATAATTTCACCTCCGCGCTACTTCTATAATTTATTAATTAATATAATGATAGCTTAAAAAATACTTCCACGGTTACTAAATCAGCAAGTCTGTATTGCATCCATTGTGCATAGGAAAAATGATTGTGTGCCTTAGTGTCAGTTCAATTTTGTGTCGACAGTCTGTTAGACTATCATGTACGGTTCCTCAATTTTCCTAAAAGGTGTTTTAGCTTTGACAGGTCGTTTGCATCTTTCATACTAATGTCATGGCACATTAATATGTTTATGACGGTCTCAGACAATACCATGAAATACAAAACAAAATAATCGCCAAGGTTTCAATATACGCGGGCAGAGTTTTTTATGTGTCATTGACGACTATAGACATTATGTAACTAATAGTGATAAGTGATGAGAGAGCAACTGCAGATACTATACGACTGATATGTTTAATTAGAAAGAGAACTACCTGCAATTTTTAAACGAAGCTCTCCTTTTTAACCATCCAATTTATTCCCTCCTTCACCTCAATAATCATGTTATCCTGCAATTCAATATTAGAAAAGTATCATATTTTGTGAAATGTTATATGAACTCTTCACTTTTTCTTTAGAAATAACTAATCCATTACGTCATAAGATATCCAACTATAAAATTGAAAAACTAATAAATAAGAGTAGAGTTAATAAATTGGATGCTCGGCCAATTCCACGAAGATGCTCTATCAATTTCACTCAATCTTTCAAGAGCAAACTGAGATCGGGCATTCTTGTTCAAGCGGTTAATTGATGAATAACTGCAAGTAGGCATTAGATGTCTGGTCAATATTTCAAGTTATTTGTGTTGACTACAATTTGGGTGAACTTTTACACCCAAGCCTCACTGATTTTATTTGCCGATCTATGCAGATACAGTTTCGATAAGGCTTCTCGGTGACCGCGACTGCGAAGGATTCGGACAAACAACCTGGTTAAGGCTGAAACCCTGCCCTCTCACTATAAGTCTAGTTGAAACAATAAAGTAGGGTTAATAAATTTTGAGAAACACAAAACAGCAAATAATCAAAATGGATTTTGCGATAATTATCACTAAAAGTAGAATTTAAAAAGAAGAAGCAGACTTCATCAACTAACGTGATTGCATACACCTGGATAAGCTTTGTGACATGTAATTAAAGAGAGCTTGTGCTTGTTTGGAAGGATTACCGCAAGTGATTGAAGCATGTCATTTACAGAAAAAATATTTAGTTAGGGTAGTCTCAGTATAAGGGGACAGCTATCGCAATGTAAGATATTATTGTTAAGCAGCTAGAGGCTTAGAGCTAGTATAATTCTTATATTCACGATCTAAATAGATCATTACCCGTCTCGAGCAATTAGTTCTTCTATTTAGAAATCAGAATGGCTTGGTGACGAAATATATTTCAATTCAAACTTCCAAACTTACGAGCAAACCTCGTAGTGGAGTTTCCTGAGGAGAAACTTATAGGCCAGACCATTTATTTTATGAGTGATGAATTACCAATATCCCAAGGCATGTATCCTAACCGGCAACCGCAAGCAATTGAAAAAGAAAACTGGAAAACATTAGTTCTTCGATACAACATGCACTATGGATATTATTTAACTAGTAGTGACGTGATAAACAAGCTGCAGATACTATACCATTAATATGACCTTATTTAGGTAATATGATTCAAGTAGAAAGAGAACTCACCTTTCTAGCCTTCCTCTCTCCCTCTTTCACCTCAATAATCATCTTCAACATCTTGGCGATCAAATAAGAAAAATAATCTTCGTAGTTCTCGTTGACAAATGCAAGCTGAACTCGCTGGTTTTCTTGAAAATTCCAGCTATGAAAACTGAAAAACAAACTGATTCCAGTATTTGCATCTTTGCAGCCTGGACAATTCTCTACAAATTTTCAAGTGCAACTGCCAAATAGACTATTGAGGAAAAGTCAATCAAAAACTAAAAGTACTTCTAAATTGTAATGTAAATCAAGCAATCTGGAGGAACTTGACTAGCCTTCTTTCTCCTTCACTGCTTTTTTGTTCGAAATAGAAAAAGAAAGTAAACACTAGGCCGCCATGATTTTCGCCATTAGGAAAAACAGATTTTTGCTTGATTACCTTAAGATAAATCAATTTTACATCTCAAGTCAAAATCTGATTTCGATGTCAAATCTCAATGTTGAAAGTTGAAACATGAGACAACAATAGAGTTGAAATCAATAAATATGGAGTTTATTCATGAAGCCTTTTATACTTCAGTCTAATTTATTCTCTAATCTAAGAGAGATTAATTGCTCCATGAATACCAAAATCTAATTTCCCAGGCCTGAGAGAACTTAATTCAGTGAATCCTTTTTGAAGACTAATACAAAAAAAAAAATATGTATAAGCTCACTGACTCTCCATTATAGAAGAGATATTAGACGCTAAGCTTGTTCTTGTCTGGAATGATCATTGTAAATGATCGAAGCATTAATTGTGCTTACGAATCAGATTGGCTTAGCAAAGAACCAATCTCCAGTTCTAATTCCGAACTTATGATGCAAACCCCTCACAGATGCTCTTGTAAAACTATTGTACAAACTGATTCTCTTCAGATTTCACAAATGTTTTTTAACTGAAGAAGACAAATGTGTAATCTTTACGGCTATTAGGCATTCCACAATTATTGATGGTAGGGTATTGTCCATGATCATAGTAGTAAGATCATTCAAACCACCACAGCATTGTTAGTACCAACTAAAAAACTTGTAGATGATCATAATAGTAAGCATCAATACCCACTGGTAGAACTATTTGAATTACAGGTTAAAATATAGCATTACACTAGTGTTCTCAGCTGCAAATCTGATTGAGCTATGCAGATATCAGAAAAGCATTTGGGTTCTCATAAAAAGTAACTAATCAATCACGATACAAAACATTCCAACTATAAAACTTGAAAACACAGATCCGAATTTTGAAACTTTGCAGCAAAAGTCGAGAAGAAAATCTACAAAGATGTCATGAAATTTCTCCTAAATCTTTCAAGTGCAAACTAAATTGCGAATTCCGATTGAAGCAGTTAACCAATGAATAACTGCGATAGATGCTACAACTTAGGTTTACTTTTACACCTGAGTCCTCGTAAAGCTTTCGGTGTCCGAGACCCACAAATGGACCGGAACAAACGGATCGTGGCCCCTTAAATTCACCTCCTAATAAAAGGAATCTAATTTACATCCGTATAAAGAGGTGCAGGGTCATACAAAGTAAGTTTGTTACAAAAATCAAGCAATTCAGACAAAACCGACAAATGTATAATCCATCCCAAGAATATTGATGGAAAAATATGGTGACCCACATTGTACTTCCATTTCTTAGGCATCACAACCGACAAATATTTATTTCTTCCCAAAAATACACATGGAACAATGTGGTATACCTCATTGAAGTTCCATTTCTTAGGCATCACAACCGACAAATGTATAATCCTTCTCGAAATTATTCATGGAACAATGTGGTATACCACATTAAAGTTCCATTATTTAGGCATCACAACCGGCAAATCTGTAATCCTTCTTGAAAATATTGATAGAACAATGTGATATACCACATTTAGGATCTGTTTCTTAGGCATCACGACCGACAAATGTATAATCCTTCTAGAAAATATTGATTGAACAATGTGGTATACCACATAATAGTTCCATTTCTTAGGCATCACAGTGGACAAATGTATATTCCTTCCTGAAAATATTGATGGAACAATGTGGCTTACCACATTAAAGTTCCATTTCTTAAGCATCACAGCCAACAAATTTAAATCCATCCCGAAAATATCGATGGAACAATGTGGTATACCACATTAAAGTTCCATTTCTTAGGCATCACAACCGACAAATATATAATCTTTCCCGAAAATATCGATGGAACAATGTGGTATACCACATTAAGGTTCCATTTCTCAAGCATCACAACCAGCAAATGTAAAATCTTTCTCTCGAATATCGACGAAACAATGTGGTATACCACATTGAGGTTCCATTTCTCAAGCATCACAACCGGCAAATGTATAATCTTTCTCTCGAATGTTGATGGAACAATGTGGTATACCAAATTAAAGTTTCAATTCTTAAGCATCACAATGGACAAATGTATAATTCTCCCTCGAATATTGATGGAACAATGTACTACATAGCACATTGAAGTTTCTTAAGCATCACTATTATGAAGCAGGTGCAGTAGTGTAAATAAGAAAAAATCAATTATTGGGTACCATGACTTAAGCATCAATCCCCAAGATTGTGGAATCCTTCCCTTAATTATTGGTGGACAAATAGAACATATGTACTTGCATAAGGTAATATCGAAACTTCTTTAATATAATGATATAACAAGTAAGTGATAGGACAAGAAAGCAACATGTCTTCTAGTAAATAGTAATGATAGCTACGCTTAATTAGTTGCAAGAAAGAAGACAACAACAGCTTTATACAGAAAAAGTGAGTCAAGACTTTGAATTCATCGGTACTATCAAGAAAATCAATTAGAAGATCTTGTTCTTCCAAGTAAAAGAAACTATGATGGTCAATGTTTAGGTTTTTATGCAATTTAGTAAAACAAATCAAGGAAAAACCTGAGATTTAAGAATTGAACAGGTTATTCCAGGAATGATTCGGTTATGATCCTTGAAAAAAAAACAGAAGAGAAGCAAAGCGATTGATTCAAGAAAGGCACGTTTCAGTGTTCATATATTCAATAATCTTTGCCCAAATTTCATAAACCCAGCCCTGTGTAGAAGTTAAAAATCAGAGCATACCATTTTTCAATCAAAACATATCGGAGTTTACTTGAAGATTATGGTGATTGAAGAGAAACAATTTCTCGCTCAACTTCACAAGTTCACATAGTCCATCTACTTTCTGCTGATAAGAGTCCTCTATAACAAATCTCGAATCAAAACTTAACTTGAAACTGATTTTGATCTACTTTGACATAATCATGTCTATCTTGATATTTGAGCAAATCCTAGGAGAGCACTAGAGCAGTCGGTGCATCGTCTTATACAGGAGTATGTTAATGGGTATAATAGTGGTAATGAATGCATAAAGAAAAGCTCACTAGACCTTAGAATCAAACGATTTTAGTTGGCCTCCTTCGCTGTAACCTAGCCAATGTTAGATGAAAAGCAGGAGTCAATTAAAACGCCAGAACCTGTAATTTGATAATTGCTTCAGAGCCCAATTTTGAATTTCGTAGAGTAAGTTAAACGATTATGCTATCCAAAAGTGCAGAGTATGCTATCCAATTTTTCCCCATTTCTAAATTCGAATTTAGAAATGGGGAACAATTCAGAAATGGGGCCACTGCAAAGGTAAGGCAGGATACAAAAGATAATACAACTACCGCAATGGGAAAAGATAATACAAACAACACAATTCATAAAGGATAATATAGAAAAACAGTGTAGTTGATATTCGAATTCCGCATATCATTCTCAAGTGATTATAAATCAATAAACTATTATTTACTACTAAAACCCTAAACTCTAGAAAATCCCTAATGTGTACAAACAGAATTGTAATCGAGAAAGTAAACTTAGAAGATGTAATATGAAGATCGATTAAGTAAACCAGCAAAAAAGGTCGAAGAACACTAACCTCAGGCTTCATCTCGCGTTTTTTAAGGTTTATACGTCGGCAACTTCCTCTCCCTCTCCCTCTCCCTCTCCCTCTCTCTCTCTCTCTCTCTCTCTCTCTCTCTCTCTCTTCGATCTCTCGATCTCTCTGATGTTCTCTCTCTCGTGTTTTCGAAGTAGGGCGAAGTGCTGAAAGCTCACGGGGAAAAACATAAGGGTCTCAAGTACAGGGTTTCATTTAAGTATCTTATATGACTTTGGTGCCCTAAAACTACATATTAACATTGTAAATGAAGCATCAATTTACTCATTCAATGGAGTTCTAAACAGAGATAATTCAAACAAATCAATACATTTTTGGCAAATCAAGCAAATTTCACCAAAATCAAGCTTCAATTTATTGATTCAATGGAGTTCTAAAGAAATTCAAACAAATCATTACATTTTAGGCAAATCAAGAAAATAAAAAAAACTTGTTCAATGGAGTTCCAATTTCAAGATAAATCAAGTAAATTACCCTAGCTTATCAAGAAATTTCCTATTCACTGATTCAATGAAGTACCCTAGTAATTTCTAAACAAGAAATTACTCCATTAAAACAACCATAGTTCGAGTTCGAATGGAGCGAAAGAGAAAAACGAACCAGCTTATCCTATATATTAAAACCCTAGCTTATCCTAACAAGCCCAAAACCGAGAGAGAGGGAGAGAGGGAGAGGGAGAGAGAGAGAGAGTAGTACATTGTAGGGGTTTCTCGCAACCCTATTAGAGATATAGAGATGCTTTCATGGGGTTTCACACAAACCGAATGGAGAGAGAGATAGAGAACTGGTAGGGTTTCGATTTTGAACTACCTGGTTTCCTATCGATTTCAAGCTGCTGGTCGAATTGAGTAAAGAGGGTGGGCGTTATAAGCGCCCCAGCGTATTTGCTCGAAGGCGCCCCAACCATTTGGTCCTAGAAAACGTGGGGTTGTTTAACAAATGGGTTTTTCAGTAAATAAACTCTCCCTAACGACGTAATTCCGTTAAATCTGACGGAAGTCGGGCGTTTCAGTAATTACTAGTAAAAGGTGGTGGTTTCAGTAAAGTGCATTATGAAAAGGTGGGGGTTTCAGTAATTCACCCAAAAATGGGTGAATTACTGAAACCCCCCCCCCCCACCATTTTCCTCTGCTCTTTTGAAATATGTTTTAGATATAATATGTTATTTGGTTCCTTGTAGGTGTAGAGATGATAATGGTCGGACAAATGTATTCATACGATAGTTTGTCCCAAGTAGCATATGGACCTGAATACTACAACTACTATCCACCTAAAAAATGTTTCATGATGCTCAGGCGACTACCCAGATATAATCAAAGCAGGTAGATTGCATTGGAAAGAAATACAGAGTAGTATTAATTGACTTGAGACTTACCTGAGAAGAAAAGTAGCAGGTCGATTGCATTGGAAATCGTCTTGGGAGTCATTTTTAGATGCAATATTACTTCTCTTTGTTGCTTAGGATGTGATAGGATTGAAGTCTCCAACATTTTCTTTTATACTGAGTTATAAAGTATTCTTGATATCTTAATCATAATCTTTCATCAAAATTAAATCTAGTTTGGATACGAAGTAATCTTTATGGTACTACCTATGCTAGAAAAATCGGAAAATGGGCCTAAGCGGTCAACTGGGGACTAGCAACCAGTCGGATTTCATCGGAACCAGTCGGATTTCATCGGAATATAAAATTATATAATATATCTTGTATATACACATGTATAAGTGCATAACATTCAATTTTAGTGTTGAAAACAATAAATTGGAGATGATACTTACATTTCATCCTTTGACAATGATGCTTTCCAACTTTCTTTTAGTGTTGAATGCTCATTGTTATGTATGTTAGTATGTACCTACAGAATCAAACTATAACATGTTAAAATAATATACATATTAAAAGAAACAAGCTAGTTATAACTTATGATTTAAGTTCCAAAAGTTGAGTGCAACCAACAGTAAAGAAATATCATTCTTAAATCTTAAAATGTACCAAATAACAAAAACTCTTAGCCTTAACATGTCTAACAAAAGCAATACTTCCAGTCTTAACATGTCTTAAACCAAAGCGAAACAAACTAAAACACACAGTTCCCAAATCCCAAAGCATATTCCACTACTAAAACACGTTATCACTCATTAAAATCTAAAAATCGTGATCCTTCAACTTCAAGTTCAACTTCTTCGGCATCCTCCTCATCAACGAGTGTATAAGACGGACATGTGTTTGAACTAGAAACCCCTTGGCTCCTCGTTCTTGGTCCTCTTAGATTAGTCACTCCTTGAGTTTGCCGAACTTGTTGCCATGTCAGAGAATCACCCATGTTGACGAAATCTTGAAGTTCTTCATCATTTGGAATAACCCATTCATCATTTTCTTCAACCTCCTTCAGAACAATTGGATCAAGACCATCATCTCTATTGCTGCCACATGCATTCTTCTTCCTCAGGTATCGAACTTCCAGCTTCCTATTGTATTGAATATACACAACATCGTTCAATTTCGCTTGCAACAAGCAGTTCCTCTTCTTTGAGTGTACCTAGAGAATAAAAATGTACAAAAGCATCAAGAAAGTGTGTAATTTAATGTTATAAATAAAAATTAGAAACTGATATATAACTTACATGGTCAAAGGCGCTCCAGTTGCGCTCACATGGTGAGGCACTACATGTTTGACTCAAAATTTTAATAGCAAACTTTTGGAGGTGAGGCAGTCCTTTACCATGTAGCCTCCACCATTGATCTATATTTATTATTTATTCACAAAAAGTAAATTTTTATATCAAGATAATCACATATTTAAGTAAAATGTGACATTATGAAAAAAAAAAACTTACGTGGTTGCATTGTTGTTCTTGATCTCATAGCATATGGATGCCCCAGTGATGCATTTGCATCTCTATAATGTAGTAATTCAACTTGTACTTGGTCAATTTGATCATCATCAATAAGCTTACTCATTCCAAGAAAAATGCTATTTGTGATACTATCGGTCTCAACCACTTCAGGACCATATAAATCATACAAAGCGGGATTCAAGTAAAAACCAGTTGCATGCAAAGGATGATGGAGTTGATCAGTCCATCTTCCATCCAACATGCTCATTTTCAAGGTTTTTCTTGATTTGCTCTTTTGCCCTTAACATTGCTTCATATATGTACCCCATACTAGGTTTCTGCTCAGTATCTACCAACCTCACAACATCAACGAGTGGTGACAACACTCGACAGGCAAAATGCACATTATCCCAAAAAGTGTTTTTTGCTACTATCTTTGCAACTCTCTTTCCATCGTTCTTTTTAGCATAGTCTGATTTTGTCCATTGATCAGACACAAACAACATTTGCAAATGACCCCTATTCTCATGAATACTCTTAAGTGTGTAAAAAGAAGTAGCAAACCTGGTTACACAAGATCTGTGCAACTCTCTTCCACCCGTTAACTTCCTCATCATGTTCAATACTCTGCCATGATTATAGATGTATACAACAACAACTTTAGACTCGGACAAAGCACTCTTGATCTTAGGCAATTTGTCACCAATATCTTGTAGCATCAAGTTGACGCAATGTGCAGCACACGGAGTCCAGAACATATGAGGATGTTGTTCCATCAAAATCTTGCCTGCAGCCTTGCAATTAGAACCATTATCTGTGACAAACTACAAAAGAAAGATAAAGTAATTAGATCAGTAATTAATAATTAAAAATCTAAATAAATAACTCGATGTAGTTTAAAAGGTATACCTGGAGAATATTTTCCGACCCTACATCTTCGATCACTTCATTAATCATTCCTACAATTAGATTTGCATCCTTAATGTACTCAGATGCATCAATAGATTTCAGAAACACGGTTCCTTGTGGACAATTCACTAAGAAGTTAATCAAAGATCGTCCTTTCCCATCAGTCCAGAAATCAGACATAATAGAATATTCGAATTCCTTCCAATGTGGCCTAAAAGACTCAACAAACCCCTTCATCCAATGCAATTGCTTCCTAAATAAAGTTGTTTTCACATGGTAGGTAGTTGGTGCTGGCAACCCTCTTCCATATTCTCCAACTGCATTTAGAAAAACTTGAAAGCTTTCAGGTTCTACTGCATTAAAGGGCAATCCGATTTCAAATGCCCAAATGGCATATTTATCCCAAGCCTCTTCCATCAAAGCAATCTTGATAGGGTTATTCTTGTCTAACGTATCTTGTTTCATCTTCTTAAAGTCAGGCTTAAAAATAGTATCCATCGGACCTCTAACATCGCTTGATCGCTTTAGAGGTTTTAGACTACTGCTTGTACCAATAGTATTGGTACTTTTGGTAAGCCCTTGACCTTCAACCATGTCAACATCTTCATCTTCAATATTACCAGTCATCAAGATATCATGGTTCTGAATTATATTACTAATCCTAGATTTCTCAGCTTTTTTCTTAGTTGCCTCGTTCAATGCTTCAATGATTTTAGCTGTTATCTCTAGAGTAACTTTACCACATCCTTTCACATTTCCCTTTCGGTGAGCAAGATGTTCCTTCAACCTGTAAATTCCCCCGGACATCTTCTTTCCACATAACTTACACCACACGGAATTCAAATCATTGGGATTTCTACATTCTCCCCATTCCCATGCTATATCACCTGAATTTCTTTTCAAAATAACTCCACTTGCAGCATCTGAAGAAGCCATGACAAACAAACTAAACAAGTAATAAACATTGACAAACAAATAAACAATCATAAACTTTCCATTTATAAACTCATTATTTCATTAACTCAATCATTAACAGAATAACAGTATTGATTTGAACTTAAAATTTCTATTTATGAAGTATGAACTATGAAGAACATGAAAAAAAATCAGTGAAGTATAAACTAATAAACATAAACTTAACAACTAACTGACTAAGAAAGTAAGAAATAAAGAAATACTAGAGAGTAGAGAGATAAAATCCAGTAGAGATGAAGAAGAGGAAGAAATATTACCAACTGTGTTGTAACTTAAAAGTTTTAGAGAGAGAAACCCGAGAAGGTGAGATGATCTAGAGAGAGAAAATCGAGTTGAGTGACCTTCAAGGCTTCAATGGCGGCAAAGCTCCTTCCTTTCCCTCTTTGTCGTAGCTGCTGTTTGAAGATGGGTGAAAAGGGATAAAACCCTAGATAGAAACACGGGCTGAATAAAAAAAAATCTGTTTGCTGGCCCGAGTTAGTCGGCGACTAGCGACTAGGGCAACTCTGCTGAGTCGGCTAGCTAGTCGCCGGCTAACTCGTTTTCTAAACCGAGTAAGGGCCCTTTTGCTAGTCGCATCGGTAGAGTGGCGCCTACCGATTTAATAGCGCCTACTCCTGACTAGTCGCCGATTTTACTGCACAGGGTACTACAATTTCACAACAAATCTTTCACTGAAATTAACTCCATTGGAATATCAAGTAATCTTTATGATACCACAATTTTACCACAAATCTTTTACTGGATTAACTCTTTAAATACAAAATCTATTGGTTATTGTTGCATTGACTAGTCTAAAGATCTTGTGAACAAATTACTTTCGTGTACAGATAAAAAAGTTTTTTTTACTTGATCAATTGTATTATTGATTTCATCCGTGAGGTGTCATTTTAGTTAATACTAAACTTCTAAATTTTTCGGTTAACTTCTTAAATATGTTGGTGTTTTATAGGCTGCGGAATTTTAGACTTCGGTGGTGTTTGTCTTTTTGTTAATTTATATCTGAAATCTGAATTGGTCGCCAATTCAAATTTCATTCGGTGTTTTAAATTCAAATTCGGTCTTTTCTTTGTCTTTTTCATATTTACAGAAGGTGAATAAGTGTCGAGCCGTAAGTTTTCCTTGGTGCTAAATATCAGTTGTATTCTCCGTTACATAGTTTTTGTTAACCCGGTTAGATGCCATGATTAAGGTAACTTCTTGTTGTGCATACTGTTAGATATTTCTGCAGATTATTCTTTACCTACTCCGATTGCACATTATAGGCTTTTTAGAAACTTCAAAATGTCATAAATTTCTTTGATATTCCTGAACCGCATTGATGTAGGATTTAATTAGAACATTGAAGTATAAAAACAACATTCAATGTTACATGAACATAAATAAGATACTACTACACATTAGAACAACAACAAAAAATTTAGACAGGTGAACAATGATAGAAATTAATCACTCATTCAATGAATCTAGCAAGCAAACTATACCTGTGAGATATGGTACTCAGGAGGTCAATGACACATCAAGTACTATCCCATTCAACTCTGTATAGAATGATTATTAGATTGTGCAGCTCCAAAACCTTTCTTACCAAACGGGATACTGAGGTTCTAACAAACTATCTCTCGTCATCTTTGCAATAAATAACAATATGCAAAAATCCAACAACAACAAAATGTAAAAGCATGGACCTGTTATGGAATCTAATCGGATATTGAGGTTCAATAATATTTGAAGATCCCTTCAATCGCAATGGACCTTCATAACTATGAGTGAAAGATGGTCTAAACTTGTAAAATACAAAATATATACAAACACTAACGATGAACAAATAAATAATCAACCAAATATTAACAACTTAAACAATAATCATCCAAGTTGATTGGTATTTTGTCTAACAAAATAGTTGAAATCAACAAACACATAAACATACAATTGTCATGATCAGATGAGAAAAAGGAAGCAGGACTTCGTGATAGAGCGGGATTCTATCAAAGAATACTTCGATGAGAAAAAGGAAGCAGGACTTCGATGAGAAAAAGGAAGCAGGACTACTAGAGAGAGAAAGTAAGTTCTGAGTTGCTATTGTAATGCTTGTATCACGGAACAATACTTCAATGAGAAAAAGGAAGCACGACGTCGTGATAGAGCGGGACTCTATCAAAGAGCAAGACTACTAGAGAGAAAAAGTAAGTTGTGAGTTGGTATTGTAATGCTTGACAGTGATGTCAGATAAGTATTGGATGATAACCAGATGTATTTGCCAACGATCAAATGCTCGGATGTTTAGTCGGAAGCTCGATGATGGTGTTAAGTTTGTACTCGATGTGTTTGCCAATGACCAGATGATCTGTATCATTCTTGGTTAAGTTAATTTATAGTGTCTGGGGTCGATTACTACCCAGTGATGAGCTGTCGTCTTCAATGGTGGTAAATATGAATATCGTAACCCCTTAACGGGTATATCCAGGATATTGTCATCTTGAATGACTGTAACGTCTCCCCAACTGATACATGGTGGCAGGTCCGCTGAGGAGGTGAGAACTGACCTCTTTATCCAGGGCTGGATATCCTTGCGTATTTTATCGTTGCTTCGGGGTGCCTGAAGGTAAATGGATTGGGCCCATTAGCCATTAATTCATCGGCTTGGTCATCGTGTAAGCCCGTTAATCATGGATTTCTGGAGGCTCTCCTGGTGACGTATTTTGGCCCGTACAATTTGTCCCTCACTCTCTAAGTTGACGGAGTGTGAAAACTTAGAGAGTAAATTGAAGCCGTATGGCTGATTCGTAGTTCGATTATGTTGCATTTGTAGCCCAGTTTGTGTCCGCGGAGACTTGTCCGCGAGGAGTGTCGCGTTTATCGAATCAACCTAGACTGGGAGGCATATCGGAGTGATCCGAAAAAATTTCAAGCGTCGTTTATTCTTTGGATTATCGATTGACGGTTTGTTAATTGACGCTTTGACCGATAGAGATTATCGATTTTTGGGTTGCAATACAAGTATTGTAGCCTTCGTTGGCTTTCAGAGAAACATTGCAATAATTAACACATTTTAATAAATTATTTCAGTGAAATGATAACATTGTTGTAAGATATTTATAATCCGAAGATAATTTTAGAGACTGGAAAAATTAAGCAATGAGACCCGAAGATATTTGTGTTTAGATAAATATTTCGGATGCACAAGTCGTCGGGAAGAGATCGCGAGTGGATCGAGCTGGTTCTCCCTTGGGTACAGCAGCCAGCTGGCGGCAGCACCTTACTGCCATTGGGAGTACCATACCGCCTACTGCCAACGACAGTATGCTCATGCTGCCTTGTCAGTACCGTACTGCCTATGGTAGTGGAAATATGTAACAGCATACCGCCATGTGGCGGTCTGCATGTGCAGATTGCCACATGGCAATGCCTTTCGACGTATTTTTCAAAAAAAAAAAATTTCATACATTTGGTATTTGAGATTTCTCTGGCATGGGCCTTGTTTCACTTGTCATGGGATCTTTTAAATGAACGATCTTTCTGAGTGGTATATTTTGGGTGCTGAGCGTCCGTCGTTTATTTTCTTGGACACGTAACATGTGACCGTTCAAAAATGAATGATGGGATAGTATCTTATGCGGACCAATGTGGTTGCTTTTCTTTTCTCAATAGACTCTTTTAAATAGTTTGTTCTTTATTTCTTGTCGGGTTCTGCCTCCTTTGGCGTAACAGGAAGTTTGTACTTTCCGGGTGTTAGTTGACGAAGTCGGACTTGAACTCGGGTTCCCGACATTATAAGAGTTCGTTCTACCGAATGTATATCAAAGGTCAGACACGAAACTCTTTTTTGCTAAAATCAAATGGGCTGACATATTATGTTTAAATGTTATGTTATTTTGATCCTGTTTCAACATGACAGCCACATAAGGCATATGGTTAGGACACGTTTTCATAGCGAAGTCAGTACTCTAGATGAGATACGACAAGTCAAAGTCGTCAATTGAGTTGGGGCAATTTCGTCAAGCACACATGACACAAATGAATGTACAGGAGCAGCTGGGAACTGAGTATTTGGCTACAGGAGACAAAATCTAAGGGGGAGTAAAAGCCTGGATTGCTAAGGATGCTGAAAGGGATCGGAGTCTTCTTTAGGTACTTGTCTAGAATTTTGTTTTTCTAGTTTAACATATTTCTGTACTAAGTTTTATGGAGGATCAATAAAGAAGTTTATTTCTATAGTGAGATGTTATAAAAGTGTTGAATTAACGATTTATACCCAAAAGATTCTAAATTTGATTATACCTGTGTATGGGCCAAACTATGTCACTAGGAACGCCCTCAGGAATCCACGATTGGTGGGCTTACGCGGTGACCAAACCCATGAATTAATGGCCAATGGGCCCAACCCATTTATCTTCAGGCACCCCGAAGCAACATTAAAGTAAGGAAGTACGTCCAGTTCTTGATAAAGAGGTCCGTCCTCACCAGTAGACCAAAGTGCGGAAGTACATCCAACTCTGGATAAAGAGGTCCGTCCTCACCCCCTAGGCGAACCAAAATACGGAAGTACATCCAGCTCTGGATAGAAGAGGTACGCCATCTCTTCCTCAGCTGACCTCCCTTCGTATATCCATTGGGGAGGCGTTACCGGCATATAAGATGACAACATCCCGAATATATCCGTTAAGGGGTTATAAAATCCATATTAATGGTAATAGCTCCATGCGTTACCACATTCAAGGCAACAGCTCACCACGAGGTGACGGTTGACCAAAACGGACAGTTGACCACAAAACTCTATATAAGGATCAACTGGTAATCGGCTAAAACATGGAACCACGGATAACAACACCCGACATCCAAACTCACTTGCAATCAGCTAACCACCTATTTTCTAATATCGATCATCGAAACCACTGGTAGTCAACTACCACCTGCTCAAGGAGGTCGAGTGATCATTCTCTCTCCTGACGATCACCTGCTCAAGGAAGACAAGTGATCATTCTCTCTCCTGATGATCAACTGCTCAAGGAAGACGAGTGATTATTCTCTCTCCTAACGATCACCTGCTCAAGGAAGGCGACTGGTCATTTCTCTCTCCACATGACTAAGGGGTGCAAGCACTTTACTTCACTCGACGACCAGAGAACTAAGGCATGCATACACTTGACTGTATCACCTTTTCTCCCAACGACCGACTCGCTCAAGCACATATTTTACTCCATAGCTCAAACTCTGGTTTACAGTTCTTATTTACTCTTTGACATGTTTACTGACCTGAACGTCGGAGCCCCCTTAGGCGGGCACCATCCCTGTGTCCCCTAAGACCTTACGGTCACGTGTGTTTTGTCTCTTTTGTCACAGGTTAAGCCCAAAGACGTCGTCAGTGCCCGATAAATTATTAACAGGTGGAGGTTCGACTTCCGATCAACGACTCGGTCCAGCTGACTTCTTGACCCACGATTTCTTACCCTCACAGTTTGGCGCTAGAAGGAGGGGCTCGACAATTAATTACTGAGTTTATCCTTATGGCACAAGAGATGACCAACACTCCACTCGACCTAGCATCCCAACTTGCAATGCTAACAGCTCAAATGCATGAGAACACGCGACGATACAAAACCTTAGAAGAGGAGAACATCCTGGTCAGAGCCAAAAATCAATTATTGCAGGAAAAAATCACAGAGTTGTCTGTAGCCGTACCGCTTCGAAGACCAGTTGCTCCTAGGAAGACAGAGCTAAACCCCGAAGAACGGGCTGAAAGGACCACCGAAGTAGGGGGCATGGCGAACAACCCAATACTTCGCTCGACAGCTCTAGAGCAGTCAACCAGGACGGAAGTAGGCATACCTCAAGCCTAGCTTCGCATTCCAGCTCTGTCTCGGAGTACAACTCTTCCTCACAGCCTTGTAAACGGGTTGACGGATCGTAAACTGGGTTCGCTACCAATCCATATTCGAGGCATTAAAGGAGAAGAATAAAAGTGCCCCGGTAACGTGCGTGGTCATAATGAGCAGGAGATCGGTGCGATTCAAGACTGACTAGTTCAGAGGAGGAATTAATGGGCCCAACAAAACTCGCCCATTCCCCCATTTATAAGACGCCACGTGCCCACGCATGGCAACAAAGGTAACGTGGGAGGTTACCCAAAAGATCAACGCTGAAAGCGCGTGATCAGAGAACAAAATATGTGACATCACAGAATCAAGTATGGAAGCGAAAATCTGAAGGTGTCAAACAAGAAGGGGAGCGCCTGAACACTTCTACAAAACTCTAACAGCTCCGACAAACGAAACTTCGTCAGCACAGTTAAAGAAAAAGCTCTCCAAACAACTCAGTTGAAAACAACCCTGGGACGCGGAGCTCAGAAAATTTAAAGGAACTGACCAAGCTTCACGAAACAACTCTGGTCCAGGCATACCCATTGTCTTCAGAGTCATTTAATTTATCTTAACTTGAGAGTCACTTCTACTCCTCAGTCTTAATACTTTCGACTAAGGAGTGACGGGACTCATTATGATGCATAAATTGTCCAGATGTTGACTGACGTCTAGAAGTCAAGAACTGTCCTGAAGTCCAACGGGTCAACCCGGCTTAAGGCAGCAGAAAAGCTAAAGCCCTCAATGCTCTGCCACCTACACCCCTAACTGGGAGGTGGTCGGGATAAGCTAGGGGGTAACAGCTTTATTTCGCCCTCGACACAGACAAATCAGCCCTTGAATCTCTAAAGGAATGAGGGGGGTCCAAGTAAGCTAAGCCTCTATCTCACACCCTAAACTAGGGAGGCAGGACAGCGCTGCAAGCTTACCGACTCAATCCCGGAATCTCTTTAAAGGATCCCAGTCGGTTACAGATTTTAAGTGTTTAAGCAAGTTTGGACTTCAAGAGTCTCCAAAGAGAAAGTATCTCCCCAAAGATCTATCACCTCGCCAGGATATCTACGAAGTATCCTTGAACATAGGAACTTCCTGTTATCTTAGATATGAGATAGACTCTAAGGGAAACCCTAGATACGACTAAAGGGTTGTTGGGTTATGAAGTCACCTACTAGTGTTGTATGCAGATTACTTTGACATCCAATGTCAAACACTAGTATTCCCAGGATCATCATGCATAATCTAATAATCAACTAAGAGTTAGAGGTTACCTTAATCGTTATTTTTCCCTCGAACCTTTCCCATTGCTTTTAAGAAGACCAAGAGTTCCAATCGTAGCTCCTCTACTTAGGACACTTAATGGTCTACTTATTCTCCCACCTTGTTTATTAGTTAGAACAACAATTGTGGTTTACTAAAAAGAACTTCTTCTTCTTTGTTTGACTAGTTGATAACTTTTGGTAATTAGCTCACTTTCTCATCTCTACTTGATGTTGTAGAGTAAGAAGGCTCTTAGAGAAATTCCACACCTTATTCAATACCCTAAGGGTCCTTATATAGAGTTCTAAGTTAGAGTCCAACCCTAATTAGATTCCTGAAAAACCCTTTTGAATAAGATTAAGGAAATAGTCGAAAATATAAACTAGTTGTTATTTTCTTTATTCCCTTAAGTTGTGGCCGTCCCCTATCTGGGGGAAACTCCAGATCTGGGCGGTCCCCTTCGGGCACCCCAATGATCATGGTCGGCCACCCTTTTATTTACAAAACAACCTTCCGGCCCCCTGCCCAAAATCCCGCTTTTCAGGCCTTTTGTGCTATCGTTGCCTAAACTTCTTATAGGCCTATGAGACATATTTATGGGACTCTCCCATGATTATATATATCTCATTCTCACTAGTCATATCATCCGATTAAATAGCCATTATTATGTGTAACCCGATGTAGGATCTGGTCGAAGTTAGCCGCAAATTACTTCGTAATTCGACGATCGTAGTTGGTTTCTAGTTAAACACTACGACCCCTAAATCAACCGGACATGATGATCTTCTTCATCAATTATCCTATTCGACAAATTGCTCGCATTGCATTATTGGTCGAAGGACATGTCTTTCAAGGACATCTGTTTTCTAAAGGAATATCCTTGAAGGGTAACTTCCCTAAACGGTTTGACGCCCACCGCCTCACCCGTGCCACTAATCACAGACGACCTATCGTGTGACGCCCCAACCTCAGCAGTTACCGATATTGTCCACCCTTCCTCCACCACCCTCGCACAGATGGTAAGAGGTTTTGTTCGTGGCGAGAGCACTCTCAGCTCCCCCAAAAGGCCTCAACATTGGGCGAAGACACGCGATTCGCCCGACCTATCTAAGCACGCAACGACATCGTGGACCCCCCACACACACGATTTTGTCCCCACTTAGCCACCACTCAATGTGGTGTGAGATTTTGTCTTGGAGAAGGTACCACGACCCTCCCAACAGGCCTCATCACTTACCAAACTTGATACCACTTGTGACGCCCAAGCCCAGCAGTTACCTATATTATTCCCCCTTTCGCCACCACCCTCGCACGGATGCTAGGAGGTTTTGTTCGTGCGCGAGAACACTCCCAGCTACCCCAAAAGGCCTCGTCATTGGGCAAAGACACGCGATTCGCCCGACCTATCAGAGTACGCAGCGACATCGTGGACCCCCCACAAGCACGATTTTGTCCCCACTTAGCCACCACTCAGCGTGGTGTGATGTTTTATTTTGACGAAGGCACCACGACCCTCCCAAGAGGCCTCGACACTTACCAAGCTTGAGCATACACCTATAGCCCAGACTTCGGACACTCTTGTGAGCAATGTGAGACTATCACATATCACTTACAAAAGGGCCCCCCATCGTCTTCTATGAGACATCTTTTATGATTTCTAAAATCAAGTTCAAGAAAAACTCCGTTTGGTCTTTTGAAGATCCTGGGTCAATTTCAGAAAAATATGGTTTGACTCATAATGATTTCCCAAATCAATTTTAAGAAAAAACCTGTTTCTGGCCTTCGGGTGGCCAAAATAATTTCGGTAATATTTGGGTGGGATCGGGAGAAAAGTTTAGAATTTCGTCGGAAAAAAATCCCACTCGGGTCAAGACTCGTAAAGCTTCGGCCCATGGACCTAAGTCAAATTTGGAATAGCCCGGGACAACCATGGGTCAAGGCCCAAGACTCTAAGATCAGGCCCAATATGGTGGTCCGACCCAAAAGAGACTCGGGTCATGCATGGGTCCGTCCCATGCACGGTTCGATTAAAGACCGAGCGAATTGGGCCATTCCCAGCACGTTTTGGCCGACACCAAACGTGTCTAGATGCATCTCGGTCTCGACCCAGGCTAAGGACGCGTCTTGCACTCGGTCAAGACCCTGGCCTAAGGGCGAGCCTTTGGGATGTCTCAGACCGGGTCTGAGACTCCCTAGGCCGTCCCAGATGCGTCTGGCCTATGGCCGAAGCACATAGGCCATCTCGGTCCTTCCAGATGCGTCCTAGACGCGTCTGGAAGCTTCTTACGCATCTCAGACTAATCTGAGATGCACTCGGGTTCCTTGGACGCGTCCTAGCACGTCCTGGACAAGAAACGCATCTGTCTCGGACATTAAGTCTGAGACGCTCTCGTGGTGCACAGGGCGCGTCCTAGACGCGCCCATGGCACGAGAGACGCTACCGTCTCGTCCCAGCCCGAGACGCGTCTGGCCGGGATGCATCCCATGCATCCGACCAGATTTTTAGAAACTTCTAAAACTTGTTTTTGTTTTTTGCTTCTAAAGATGTTGTCCAACCTTTTTAGTAACTTCTAAAAACACCAAAAACTTGTTTTTCAACAATTTTAAAAATCAATGAAGAACACTTCTTTTGATAACACTTTTCAATACAGAAATCAATCAAAATTGAATCTTTTGAAACTGTATGGGCAAAAATCCGCCCCGCGAGGTGGCCGTAGAATTTAGGAACAACCGCTTCGTAAGGATAAAATCTGCGAAGCTCGATAAGAAGGCTCGGTAACGGCCCGAGTCGCTAGTCTGATCACCGGGTCCATACCTGCTTAACACTAAGCGTATCTGACAGTGTGTCACGCGATAGCCATCGATGAACAAGGGCGCAACATGTGTCTTAATCTGGGTAGGCATTACTCAAAATTCTTTTTGGGGACTTTTACGTTTTTATCATGCATGCATTACTGTGAACTCTAACATAATCATCCACGACAGAAAACGCGCTAGAAAATAAATCAAGCAGACATGATCCTAGTATGACCCCTAACTTAAAAGATCTCATCTTCTTAGGTTTTTTGCTTGTTTCGCCTTTGTTCGCCTGGATCTCCATCCCCGAACCTCAATTGAATTCTCCTACTCGAACCACGATCTCATCCTTTGGCTCTTCAATGGACTTTATTGGACCCTTAACTCTAATTACAAGACTTAACGATTCGCAGATCGTATAAACTTGAAATTAAATTAATTAATACATCGGGCACACATTTGTTCTTAAAAACAAAAATAGAACACTTCTATGGCCATACTAGAACCCGCATTCACATTCATACATACATAATAATATGACGTTTATAAAACACCCAAGTATGTATGAGATTCGCTTCCTAAGGTCGAATCTAGGTTTGTTATATTCTGAGTAGCAATTTGGGAGATACTACTGACATCTCTAAGTCAAACGTGCCAGAAGTCTAGTTTTCGTAAAATTCGGACTGATGGCTCGTTTTGGATTTCTCCTAAAAGATTTTGAAATTATTTTGGAAAAACTCCGTTTTGGGCCTTCGAATAGCCCGGTTCACTTTCGGAAAAAATATGGTTAAAGTCGAAAGAAGAAAAGTCGAAACCTCCCACTTCAAGTCAAGCCCCAAAAGACCCAAGTCAAACCCTAAAGACTTAAGTCAATCTTGGTCAAGGGACCCTTTGACTAGTCTCGGTAAGACCAAGACAGGTCAAGGTCCGAGCCATGGTCGGACCCGGGTCCCCACGTGCCAGAACGTGCCAAGTCCATTGGGTGGACGCCTCCTGGCCCTAGGCCAGACGCGTCCCTTATCCAGGACGCGTCTGACCAACTATACACATCTCGGACAGAAAGTCCGAGATGTCGGGATGTGCCAGATGCGTCCTGGGATGCATCTGACCTAGGACGCATCCTAGGTCATCTCGGACTCCAAGTCCGAGATGGCTTAGGTTTCCCCAGACGCGTCCTAGACGCGTCTGGAAGGGACAGTGTCGGTCGCGTCTCGGATTCCAAATCCGAGACGTGCTCGGACTACGCTGGTCGCGTCTGCTGACGCGACCTCAGGTGCTGGGACGCGGATCTCTCGGGATCCCTGTCCGAGACAGTCTCAGACTCCCAGTCCGAGACAAACTCGGACGCGTCTCTGTCCGAGACATTCTCGGACGCGTCTCTGTCCGAGAAAAATCTCGGACTCCCAGTCCGAGAGGGACTGAGACGCGTCCGAGACGCCCGCGACTGGCCAGACGCGTCCGAGACGCCCGCGACTGGCCAGACGCGTCCTGGTCAGTCCGGGTCTTGGACAGCAGCTTCTCCCTTCCTGTTTTTCTGATCCAACCAACTTTAGCTGTTGTTTTTGATGAAAATTCATCAAACATAGCAGATTTTGAAACTTATTTTCAAAAACTATTAACTTTCAAAACTTCTTTTCGAAAACACTTTTCAAAAACTCGAAATTTTAAAGTTTTATACATTGAAACCCTTTCAATGTCTATCAGATTTTGTCTAAATCTAATTTAAACTAATCAATTTCATGTCTAAATCTTTATCTAAACATAAAATTATCTAATCAATTAAGTTCGAATCTAATTCGTCTAGTTAGAGATAGTTTCATGCAACCGGCTCTTGATGCCACTGTTGGGTTTTGTAGGTATCTAATACATACTATTACTAGTGTTCTAAGCGGAATCTCAAACATCTATATGTTTAACACTAGATTACCAGGATCATATAGCATGAACTAATCAATGAACTAGAAGGGAATAAATACCTCTATCCCGTTTTTCCCACGAACCTTTCCAATCGCGTGTAAAGATCGAGAGCTCCAAGTGTCGGTCGTCTACTTGAGACACCGAGTAAGTTGACTTGATCTCCCTTCCTTTCAGTTTGCTAGAACTTAATAGAAGGTTGAGAAGAACCCTTCTTCTTGACAAGATTGATAGAACGAGCGCTTTTTCTCCACAATCCTCTCTCTCCACTAGCTGTATATTAAGAGAGAGAGAGAGCTGTATAATTTTTCTTCCTGAGAAAAATCCACACCTTTTATGTTCTCTAATGACCCATATATAGAGAAACCCTAATTAGAATCATATTCAAATTAGGTCTTTCTATTTTCCTGGTCACAGAAAAGATAATTACCAAAATACCCTTTTAGGGTATTTTGACTATTCCCTTTAGTGTGGCCGGCCAGGGCAGCCCACTATGGGCTTTATCTGGCCGACCCACATATATTGGTTGGCCATCATATGGGCGGCCCTTAGAGCCTTGCTCCGGGCACCCCTTTTGAGCCCGGTTCTTTATATCTTGTTACGAATCTCTATTCGAACCTTTTCGACCTATTTAGTTGGATCTAATCCATCTTAAGCCTATCCCCGTCTAGTCAAATCTCTCCGATCAAGTTACCACTCTTATGTGTAACCCATTGTAGGATCCGGTCTATGTTAGCCGCGAATCACGGAAGTGATCCGACGATCGTAGTTGGCTTCTAGCAAAATGTTATGACCCCTAATTGGACCGGACTGGATGATCTTTATACTATGGTCATCGTTATCCTAGCTGACAAATTGATCGCATTGCCATCTTGGTCGAAGGGCACTCCTTCGAAAGGACATCTCCTTCAGACCGAACAGATATATCCTTAAGAATTATGGCAAAGGTCCTATGAACTCGTAACCCTAGGGAAAATGTATAAAACAATTTTAATTTAAGTGAGGTTTAGGATTCTCATCGTTGTTTCACAAATGGACAAGAGATCGATGATGAAATCCGACTCTTATCTTGTCATAGGGTTAGACTAAACAAAACCATCACAAGGACCCACAAAACCATCACAAGGACCCACTGACAGGGGATTCGTGGGTGATCAAGAAAAGTTACCTCCCGTTCAAGACGGACGACGACCTTTGCAGACAACTCGGGCCACTCTTCCCTGAAGTGTTTGAACCCGAGGCTTCTTTGGTTTCGATTACAATTATGCCCTTTTAAGGGTCAAAACTTAAAACAAAAGAAGTACTAGAAAGTTCATAGTCTCTCTCTCACCAAAATAAATAAATAAAAATTTTAAATTTCTTCTTCTCGACGTTCTGCACACCCAAAAGAGAGAAGCAAGTCAAAGTATTCAAAAATTCAAAAGTTACCAAAATTAAAAACTTTCTAAGCTTAGAACAAATTTAAAACTAGTCCCCAGCAACGACGCCAAAAACTTGATGGGCCTAAAAGGTTACTCTAAAAGGTGAAGCCCGCAAATATACGGGCGTCAAGTAATAATTTCGGTAAGACCAGGTCCGTCCACAGAGACTAGTCAAACTCACTCTTAATCTAGAACTAGCATGGTTTTTCTTAAAAGATTAAATAAGAAAAGAACAACAGAGCACTCTGCTTTTGTCCCAAAGAGAAGATAGAAAAACAAAATCAGTTATCTCTCTTTACTGTCATTTGCTGTAAATTTTTATCTCAGAAGATCTTCTTTCCCTTTCACTGCTCTAATCTCTTTGAATCATTCAAAAATCTCCATCACAACTCTTCTCTTTCTATAACAAGATCGGCCAACCGAAAGCTCTCACTCGAGCTTTTCTCTCTCTAAAGGTATCAATGGAATCCCACTTTCCCTCTTTAGGTTTTTGTCGTCTCTCTCAGTCGATCTCTCTTTTTCCAACTCTATAAAATATCCAATCGCCAGCCAAGATTTCTGTTAAGAAAATCAATCCAGGTCCAGTCAAATCTCTCTAATTAAACCCAGCAATCATCTTCCAGATTTCTCTGTATAGATTTTACAAATCTCACTTTCTATCTCTCTAGATATCTCTCTGATCTTATCTCCATTATTTTTCTCTCTCCAACGGTCTAACTCACGATCTCTCTCATTCTCTATTTTTTTCAAAATTCTTTGTTGTTAATAGAGATGGGAGAAAGGGAAAGAGAATAAATTTGGGAATTAACCCAATCAATGTTTGCAAGCTATAATGAATTTGATAATGTGCTTCGCGGCTAGTTAAAATGAAGGATACCTGTAGGTCAGATGGAGTTGTCGTAAACGTGTCACATCCAGATTCGTTGGATCGTGTGGGAGTACCGTAGATTGATTTCGTGCAAGGTAGCGGATCAGTCTTCATCTGTATCCCCAAGCTTAACTCTCGCGTCCCGCCAGTGTACCCAGAACTTAACCCTCGTCGTCAGACTGCTCGCCACGTGTCCTTGCAAGCCCTAGGTTGACTCGATCTTTGACCAAACATTTGACTTTGTTTAATTTGCTTGTTCGGATCCCAGTTTGTCTTTTGTTTTCGCCGTTGGGTTCATCTAGGACTCTACTTTCATCCGAGCATCAAAACTAGCCACAATTCCCTGATATCCTCATCACCAAATGACCAAAATGCCCCTCGTTTGTCTGTCTCCCGCTTTTATCTATTTTTCGCGCTCATTTTAGTACAAGACACCTGGACAAGAGAAATAAATAATTTATCAGAGTAATTGATTGAAATTGACTAACTAGCCCAAGTTAAGAGAGTCAAAAGGGACATTTTCATGTTTCATCAAAAAACGTGTCTAGACATCTTTTGGAGGGCAGGGTATGATGCATCAAGTTAAATTTTTTTCTTAATAGACTTCAATTTTATCCTATTGTACGATTCCAACTGGATAAGTCTGAAATACAGTTACCAAATTTTATGATGATCAACTTCTGTATTTGACTCAAGTGTCATCAACCCTTTCGAATGATTCCACTTTCTTATCAAGATGATTCTCTACTTCCGTTTCGAAACATGGTTGTTCAACCATTTTCATCTGTGAAGCTACCTTGGTTATTCTAGACACCTTGTCCTCATCCCTACCTATGGGGATGATCCTTTCATGAGCCACATGTATATCATGATTCCAAATCATTTGATGTGTCTAATCTTGCAGGATTAACCAGAGTTGGAATCATTTGGTGTTATTGACTTGTTAATTTTGCACTATTCTAACATCTCAATACAGAATAAACTTCTTTATCGATTTACTGATAAACTTATTACAGAGATGATGTTACTAGAAAATAAGAATCAATCTAGACTAGTGCGTAAAGAAGACTTCGATCCGTTTCAGCATCCTTAGCAAACTCTTGCTTCTGCTCCCTCTTAGATCTTTTCTCCTTCAGCCAAATACTCTGTTTCCAGCTGCTTCTGTACATTCATAATGATAAGAGCACTAGGTATCTCACACCGGAATGGGAATTTTCAGTATTTGTTAAATTAACAATCAACGTGTACACCTCCACCGAAAATCCACTATTTCGTTCTTCTTGTCCTCCAAGAACTTGGAGCAGTTTCTCTTCCAATGGCCTTTGGGATCGCAGCAGAAACACTTAGCATCAGGAGAAGAACCTTTATTCTTGATCTTGGCAACTTGTTTGCCTTTTCATTTGTATATTGGTTTCTTCTTCTTCTGTCTGTCAGCCTCTTTGAACCATTTGCCCTTCTGGACCAAAAAAACCTCCTTCCGTTGTTCCACAACTGTTACATTCTGTTCGGCTATCTGAAGCATCACATGCAACTCATCCAAGGTTTTATCCCATCCATTCATGTTGTAGTTCATCTTGAATTGATTGAAACCACTATGAAGGAAGTGAAGGACAACGTCGGTAGCCGAATCTTGGCAATATAGACAACCCAGCTTTGCCAATTTCGCAAAGATTCTAATCATTTGCTGAACATGATGCCCTACTAGTTTTCCTTTCTCGAGGCGCAAACTCATTAATGTCCTGAAAGTCTCAAACTTCTCCAATCTCGACTTCTTTTGGAACAATTCCCTAAGTTGTTTAATCCTGGTGTAGGCATCCATGTCAATGAACTGCTCCAGGAGAGTAGGTTCCATGGTTGCCAACATCAAGCACGTTACTACTCTCCGAACAGCCTTTTCATACTCCTTTTGCTCAGCAGTCAAAGTAGCATTTGTATGGGCCAAAATCTGTCATAAAAAACGCCCCTAGAAATCCATGATTTATGGGGCAACAGGAGGACCAAGCCCATGAACCAAATAATAAATGGGCCTGACCTATTCATCTTCAGGTACCTAGAACAACGAGAAGATACACTTGCATTAAACAAGAGAGTCGGCCCTGGATGAAGAAGTCAGCCCTGCACAAGAGGGTTTGTCGTCATTTCCTAAGTGGATCTTTCACATATATTTATTGTCTCCTGGCATTACCACATTAAATATACAACTCGACGTCAGGCGACAGTCGACGACAGACGCTATAAAATGACCAAGAAGAAGATGATAGAGGCATCTGGTTATCAACTAAGACATCCAACTCTCCCGCAATCAATCGATTACTTTTTCTCACATCGATCATCTAAACCACTGGAAAGTAACTGACAACTGGTACTATCTTTCTCTCTCCAGAAGATCACCTGATAAAGGAAGGCGACTGATTTTTCTCTCTAGAGGGTCACCTGATAAAGGATCACGACTGATCTTTCTCTCTCGAGACGATCACCTGCTAAAGGAAGGCGACCGATCTTTCTCTCTCCAGATGATCATCTGATAAGGGAAGGTGACTGATCTTTCTCTCTCCAGACGATCACCTGATCAAAGAAGACGACTGATCTTTCTCTCTCTAGACCACCACCTGATCAAGGAAGAGCGACCAATCTTTCTCTCTCCTGGAAACTAGTTTATCAAGGCAGACGACTGACCTTTCTCACTCCTAATGACCAAAGGGTGCAAGCACTTTTTCTCACTCGGTGACTAGAGAATTAGGCAAGCATACACCCGATTGTATCACCTTTTCTCCCAACGATCGTCTTACTCAGATAACATATTTAACTCGATAGCTCAAACTCTGGTTTACAATTTGTATTTAATATATGTCAAGTTCACTAACTTGACCGTCAAAGCCCTCTTAGGCCGGAACCATCCTGGTGTCCCAAGGATCTTCCGGTTACGTAATTTGTCTCTTGTGACAGGTTAAGCCCAAAGACGTTGTCGGTGTCCGTAAAAATATTAACAGGTGAAGGTCTGACTTTCGGCCAACAGCCCAGTCCCCTTGACTTCTTGACCCGCGATTTCATAGCCTCACAGTTTGGCGCTAGAAGGAGGGCCACGACAACTAATTACTAAGCTTATCCCGATGGCACAAGAGATGACCAACACTCCCCTTGACGTAGCATCCCAGCTTGCACTATTGATAGCTCAAATGCAAGAGAACACACAACGATATAGAGCCTTGGAAGAGGAGAGCATCCTAGTGAGAGCCGAGAATCAATTATTGCAAGAAAAAATCACGGACCTGTCTGTAGCCGTACCATCTCGAGGACCCGTTGTTCCTAGGAAGACAGAGTTGGATCCCGAAGAGAGGCTGGAAGGACTGTCGAACCAAGAGACATGCCTAACCAGCCAATCCTTCGTTCGACAGCTCCGAGACAATCAAACATGACAGAGGCGGGCGGCCCCTCAAGCCGACCAGTCACTCAATCGGACCTGGATGAAAACCAACGCCCAACAACACAACCCACAACTGGTCCTCAATCCTCTGCTCTTCCTCATTTATTTATTGCGCCTACTAATGGGACTTAAATCCCTACACACCTGTATTCTCCTAGAGATAATTCTCTAGAGCAGAGTTTGGCAAAAAGGTTAGCCGACTTAGAAGCCTTGCTTACACGCATACCTGGGTCCCGACTCCATTTAAAAAGAGCCTGCCCAAAAGTTATGCCTTTCGGACTAAAGAATGCAGAGCCACTTACCAAAGGCTAGTGAACAAAATGTTTGCCAACATGCTCAGGGACACAATGGAGGTTAATATCGACGACATGTTGGTCAAATCTTTGGAAGTTGCACTCACATCAACCACTTGGAGCAAGCTTTCGAAGTCTTGAAAAGGTACAACATGAAGTTGAATCCAAACAAATGTTAGTTTGGTGTGTCTTCAGGGAAGTTTCTAGGGTATGTAGTCAATACAGAGGGATCTAGGCAAATCAATACCAGATACAGTCGGTAATAAATATCCCCTCTCCCAAGTGTGTGAAAGACGAGTAGAAGTTAGCTGGAATCGTAGCAGCTCTGAGCCGATTCATTTCTCGGTCATCCGAGAAATGCCATCTTTTCTTTACTGCTCTAAAGAAACCCAAAGACTTCAATTGGACACCAGCATATGAGGATGCACTTCAGCAACTGAAACAGTACCTCACCTCATCTCCATTGCTTTGATAACCCAAGCCAGGTGAGCACCTTTACATTTATTTGACAGTATCTAAAACAGCTATCAGTGTCGTCTTGGTGAGAGAAGAAGAAGGTAAGCAACTCCGAGTTTACTATGTTAGTAAGTCATTACTTGATGCCGACACTTGGTACAGTCAACTAGAGAAATTAGCATTAGCCTTGGTGATAAATGCTAGAAAATTAAGACCGTACTTCCAATGCCACCCTATTGTGGTCGTCACTGCCTTCCAAAAGAAGAAAGTCCTGCATAAGCCAGATAAGTTAGGAAGTCTGGCTAAATAGGTGGTCGATTTAAGTGACCATGACATCACATACCAACCAAGGATAGCCATCAAATCCCAAGTATTAACTGATTTCATCGTCGATTTTACTCCTAACGCTCTAGTGCAGGCTTAGAAGGAACTGTTGTGTCTCATTCAACCAGCCCTTCAGAAATGAACTCTGTCTGCGGATGGATCAAGCAATATGAATGGAGCTAGCCTAAGCGTCATCTTGACCTAACCTCGAGGGGACACAGTCCAGCAAGTCATAAGGTGCGAATTTAAAGTAAGTAACAATGACGCAGAGTATGAAGCGTTAATTGCAGGTTTGACCTTGGCAAAAAAATTGGGGATCCAGAACCTTGATGTAAGGTCTGACTCCCAATTGGTGGTCAACCAAGTTTAAGGCACATACCAACCCAAAGATGCTAGGATGACATCCTACTTGGAGCATGTCAGGGAAACACAAAAATACTTCCACGAGGTAAAGTATGATCAGGTACCCGGAGCTAAAAGTGGACATGCAGATGTCTTGCCAAATCTTGGGTCGTCCATTTAGACCAAGATAGCTCAGGACATACCCCTAGTCCTGCTCCAGTGGTCTAGGAGAATCCGCAACCAGGAGACTACAAGCAAAGGCAACGAGATTCTGCATACTCGATGATCAATTGCTCAGGAGGTCTTACTCAGGACCTTACCTCAAATGCATCACTCCAGAATAAGGTAAGTATGTTTTAAAAGAATTACACGAGGAAGAACGTGGCAACCACTCTGGCGGTCGAAGCTTAGCAAGTAGGGCTCTGACTGTCGGCGACTATTGGCCGATCATGAGGGTTGATTCAATTTATCATGCCAAACGATGTGACAAATGCCAAAGGGTCGCCAAAAACTCGCATCTGCCTCTAGAGAAATTGAATTATATACTTTCAACCTAGCCTTTTATTAAATGGGGCATGGATATAGTGGGGAAACTTCCTACTTCCCCGGGCCAACGCGTATATATGTTGGCCATGGCCGACTATTTTTCTAAGTGAATCGAAGCTGAGGCCTTCCACCAAATAAAAGAGAAAAAGGTAATGGGTTTTGTGTGGAAGCATATAATTTGCAGGTTTGGGGTACCAAAAGAAATCGTTACTGACAACGGATCGCAATTTATAAGTTTCTCCTTCTAAGACTTTTGCAAGGACTAGGGGATAAAGCTCATGTTTTCAACCCCACGATATCCTCAAGCCAACGTCCAAGCCGAATCATCAAACAAGACTATTCTGAACTCTCTGAAGAAGAGACTGGAAAAAGCTAAAGAAACTTCGGTAGACCAACTACCAGCAGTACTATGGGCTTATCGAACGACTGTACGGACGCCAACAGTTGAAACCCCTTTTTCATTAGCTTTTAGTTCTGAAGCTGTAATTCTAGCTGAAACAGGAGTCCTTACTGCCTGATACCAATGGACTGAAGAATAAAGCAATTGGGTCGAGTTTAACAACAACCTTGACACAATTGCGAGCTCAGAGACAGAGCATCAATTAGAAACGCCATCCACCAACAAAAAGAAGTCGCTCACTATAATTAAAATGTTCGAGTCAGATCCTTCAAAGTTGGGGATTGGGTGTTCCGAAAGGTCTTCCAGAACACCAAGTAGAGAGGAAAAGGCAAACTGGCTCCCACTTGGGAAGGACCATACCTGGTTACCCAAGTAGTGAGACAAGGAACATATAAGCTCCGCTCACATGAAGGTCTAGACGTCAACAACAGTTGGAATGCGAGACACCTCAAACGATACTATTTCTAACTCAATTTGAATAAGTTATCAATTATCTTTTACATCACTTACAGACTTGGGCGTCGGAGGGTAGATGGTTATGTCATCAACCTCCCCCCCACTGAGGGTCATGCAGGCAAACAAAGCTTCGACTGGGGGACAAAGGGAAGGAAACAACAGTCACTTTGCCAAGCAAAAGTCAATGACAACACCTATCTCTCTAATAGACAAACAATAAACACAACTTCGCCTCTACCCCACCCGAAGACAATCTAGCTCTGCAAGCCAGCTCCGCACTGCTTCAGACTCCGGTTCTCCCTACAACCCAGCTCCGCATTGCTTCAGACTCTGATTCTGTCTTAAGTTGATTCAGCTCTACAAGCCAGCTCCGCACTGCTTCAGACTCTAGCTATCCCCTATGTCAATTTCGCTCTCCAAGCTAGCTCCGCACTACTTCAGACTGCAGTTGTGTCCAACGTCAGCTCAGCTTTCCAAGGCAGCTCCGCACTGCTTTAGACCTCAATTCTACTCATGTCAGTATATTTGAAAGACTCAATTTCAAAAATGCAATGTCACTTCTTGATAAAATGACACTGCTCGTACCACATGAATATTTATCTTGTAACACAAAATTATTTGAAATACAATGATGTTTCAGTTCGAGTCATATGTTATCTGTGCAAAGCAGACAAAGGGCAGAATGCCACAAAACTTAGTCTAACCCTAGACCTTGACCTTCAAAAGCTCTAAGCTCAGACTAGGAGGATAAACAGTGCACCATCCTTCACAGATTTCAAACCCTTCATGACAGTCAAACATACGCTGACTCGAGCATTCAACCAAGGCAAGCCACGCTTCATCAAAATACTCTAAGCTTTAGCCACACCAAACACAATGCAGGTATAATATAGATTGTCTATAAAGGGTAATTCTCTTATGGACAAAAGAGGCAAACAATGTAAACTATCTATAAGAGGGAAAACCCTTATGCATAAAAGAGACATTCAAGGGCGGAGCTCCACCCCAACAGAACAGCTACCTTCGCATCAAGAGCACTCGGCAAACTTGCCTTGCCTTGAACGACAAGCCTGCCCTAAAAAGCATACCTTAATCTGTAGCCCTGCTTTGCAAGCCTTCCTTGATTACAACAGGCTCCATTAGAAGTCTACGACTGAAGAGCACTCGGCCAATTAACCTTGCCTTGGTTAGTAGCCTTACTCTACAATCCTGCCTCGATGAGAGTTAACCTCATTAAGTCTGCATCAAGTGCACTCGACATATAAGCTTTACCTTGACTGGCAGCCCTGCATCACAACGTGCCTCACCAAGAGCACTAGGGTCCGCCTCGCCAAGAGCTCCAGATCTGCCTCATTAAAAACTTATGTCAGGACTACTCGATAGATGCCTTGTCTCGATTGGTTGTCTTGACTCAAAAGCCCGCCTCATTAAAAATTTATATCAGGACTACCCGGCAGATGCCTTGCCTCAATCGGTAGTCCTGTCTCATGAGCCCTTAAAAATTTATGTTAGGACTACCCGACAGATGGCTTGCCTCAATTGTACTTTCTCATGAGCCCGTCTCATTAAAAATTTACATCATGGCCATCCGCCTTGCCGCGAGTGGTAGCCCTGCCTCATGAGCCTGCAACTCTCAATCTGGATTCATTAAAAATTTATGTCACGAGCACTCTGCAAATCTTCCCTGAATCGACTGACGACTCTGTCTTGACGAATCCTGTCCAGAGTACTGACTTCGCACACATGCCTTACGTGGCAATCGTGTCAAAACATGATCGAAATTGCATAGCGTTTAAACATAATACATCAGACCTCTGATTTTTCGCAAAAAAATACTTTCGTGTTTGACCTTCAACATAAATTCGACCAGACACAATTCCAAAGCAGGTAATATTACGGTGATCACCGCTATCTGCAACAAGTTAAACACCTGCACCTTTAATATTTGTATGGTATCAAACGTACATTCACAACTAATGTCAGATATATTTTTTGCCTTTAAATAATTATTTGCTAACTAGATGAATAAAGATCACTTGGTGTGGCATAAGTCTTCCAATAAAGGAGTTCATGTTGCACAATCTCAAAAGAAGACGTGTGAGGTGGGGTCCACCATTCATCCATCCATCCCTATTTCTTTTGGGTTATTTCCCTAATGGCCCCCAACTTTGTGACCAGCTTCCTGCCTAGCCCCCTACTTTACGAGAAATGCCCATATGGCCTCGTCCCGTTATAACACCGTTACTCTCTCTTTTCCATTTCTTTTCTCTCTCCTCCAACATGTTTTCTCTCTCTGCCACCTCGTTAAAACCTGCCAACTCATCATCTTCTCCGGGAAGGTCGCCGGCCGACCAATTTTCCGGCCGGCGACCTTTAAACCTAAAAAAAAAAAATATATATATATTTTTTTCATCTCTCCTCTCTCTCTCTCAAAAAAAAATAAAAAATTTTTTTTTTCATCTCTCCTCTCTCTCTCAAAATTTTTTTTTTCACCTCCCTCTCTCTCTCTCTAAACTCCGGCAAAGGGGGTTACCTTCCTGGAGAAGATGATGAGTTGGCAGGTTTTAACTAGGTGGCAGAGAGAGAAAACATGTTGGAGGAGAGAGAAAAGAAATGGAAGAGAGAGAGAGTAACTGTGTTATAACGGGAGGGGGCCATATGGGCATTTCTCGTAAAGTAGGGGGCTAGGCAGGAAGCTGGTCACAAAGTTGGGGGTCATTAGGAAAATAACCCATTTTTTTGTTAAGGATCACCCATCAGGGAAGATAGGGAGGTTAATTAAGAATGGGTTACCGATCATGTGAAATGCACAGTTGACCTTCAACAAGCATGTGTAATACAAGGAGATATATCATACATACGGACGGGGCAAATGTGTGCTTAACCGTTGCACAGTTGACTGAGTCAACAGTATTCAATGTGCATGTATATTCCACAATGGGAGATTTTAAAAGGCCTTCCCGTTTTTTGTTAAAAGGCCTCCCCATGGTTTCGTTGACTTAGTAAAAGACTTTTGACTTAGTTTGGTTAAAGGGCCCCCCTCTTTGAATGGGTGAAAAAAACCCCCCTTTAAAGGTGTATTTCACCCACATTTTCTCTCCTCCATCTCATTTTCTCTCTCTGCCACATCATTTGACCACGCCACATCATCATCTTCTCCGGCAGGGTCGCCGGCCGGCCAAACTTCAAATTTGTTTTTTTTTTTTATTCTCTCTCTCTCTCTAAAAACAATTTTTTTTTTTAAACTCTCTCTCTCTCTACAGATCTAGAGAGAGAGAGCAGATCCATTGAAGGGTCTGCGAACAGACCTTAAAAAAATTTTGAAAGTCGCCGGCCGGCGACTCCGTCAGAGAAGATGATGATGTGGCGTGGTCAACATCACCGGTCTTGGGTTAAGTTTGACCTAACGGCGTTAACTTTGCCGTTAGGTCAAATATTGATGAAGGATGTGCTCTTTTGTAGAGGGGCCCTATAACCAAATGGGTTATAATGAGGGGCGCTTTTAGCGGGGAGGCCTTTTAACAAAAGCGGGGGGCCTTTTAAAATTTCCCTTCCACAATTGACTGGCTATTGCATTTTATGTGCATATTTAGGACACTATGATTACACGCACAATTGACCAGGTCACATGTAATGCACAGTTGACCCGATCAACTGTGATTTTATATGCGATGTGTAAATAATTTAATATACTATATGCGATGTGTAAATAATTTAATATACTATGATACATATTGCACTACACATTGACCCTGGTCAATCTTTGCCTACCAACTTAGTAATCCATTTGGAACACAAATCAAGATATACAAAAGGAACTAAAAAACTTAAGCAAGCATCTCACTAAATGGAATAAAAGTGTTTTTGGTAACATAGATAGAAACATTAAGATGATTACTGATAGCTTACAGGTTACCACTAATAAAGAGGAACTAGCTAGGTTGAATGAACAATTACATAATCTCTACCTATATCAAGAGAGTCTGTGGAAGGAGAAATCCATAAATAACTTTATTTCGGTAGGAGATAAGAACACCCAATACTTTCATTCGCAAGCCATACAACGGAACCGTATCAATAAAATCACGGCTATTAAAGACAACAATGGAGAATGGCATGAAGAACTTAATAGCATCCAGTCCGTTTTTACTAGTCACCTTCTTAGCATCAACACCACGGATAATACTACAACGGCTCCGGACATCCTCAACCTGTTTAACCACTCTATTACCCCTCATCAGAATGAGGATCTAATAGCTATTCCGGATGAAGAGGAAATCAATAATGCCATCAAAGGTCTTAAGAAAGAAGCGGCTCCAGGCCCGGATGGCTATCCCCCCTTCTTCTTCCAATCCAACTGGGACACTGTTAGGCCTGATATTAATCAGTTTGTCCAAAAATTTTTTCTCACTGCTACATTACCTACTGAATCAAATCATACACACATTTGTCTTATTCCCAAAACATCTACCCCCAGTCTCCAGCAGATTATAGGCCGATTAGCCTTCTTAATACTACTTACAAGATTATCACGAAGATCTTAGCGGATAGGTTTAAAGAAACCCTTAATGTTATCATTAATCCTTTCCAAACTGCATATGTCCCGGGAAGGCAGATTTCAGACA
>BEHA01050349.1:21010-35954 GCA_002897215.1 Eschscholzia californica subsp. californica | reverse complement strand
CACTCCCTACTATACCCAGAATACAAAATTTCATTTGGAAAATATGTACTAAATCCCTTCCAGTGAGGAAAAGAATTGGTAAATATATTAACAATAACCTGGTTTGCCCTAACTGTAATGAAATTGAATCCATTGAGCATGCGCTCCTTCACTGTCCTCTTGCTAGAAATATCTGGTTCTATTTCAATATCATATCAGTGAATAATATGGATGTTATAGAATGGTTTTTTTCATGGGAGCACGCACCTCCTTTCAATGAACCTAATTACCAGAATCTGTTAGCCACTATCATGTGGATCATTTGGAAAATCAGATGTGATCACTGTTTTCAATATGAAATTACTTCTCTATCTCAGATTATTAATATGATTCAGGCTTTTCCAAAGAATATTATTACTCTTCCTTGCATGAATGCTCAATTGCAAGGAAAATGGAACCCTCCAGAACCAAACTGGCTGAAAATTAATGTTGATGCTTCTTTTATCAATGTGCATGAAATTACAGGAATTAGCCTTATTATCCATGTTTCTGAATCAAAATTCATAAAAGCTCATACGAGTATTACGAGAGGCAGAAATAGTGAAGAAGGAGAGGCAATTGCAATTCTCGAGGGCCTAGTATGGGCGGTAGAACATGATTATAATAATATTATTATTGAAAGTGATAATATAAATATCATACAAAACATTCATAATTCTAAGCATGAGGTTCAATGGCAGTCTAGAATCCATCTTCGTAAAATTCAGGAGGTAAAACGCAAGATTCATACGGTGAAATTCAGTTACAATAATCGTAGATTCAACTCTCCGGCGGATAAGCTTGCTAAATGGGCCAGAAAGAAGAATAAATCGAAGACTTGGAGCAGAATTCCTTATTTTATGGTTTCTTTCTATTGTAATGACACTTTATTAGCTTAATAATATTTGTATCTCTTAACAAAAAAAAAAACTTAGTAATCCATTCCCGGCCAAACAAATGCCTCAAAATTTTGTCAATTATTTTTTCAAGAATATGTATGTATCTTTTCTTCACCAGTCCCGACGAAATAGCACGATTACTATAGTCAACACATTGACGTTGATCGAATAAAATTCATTCTGACAATTTATTTTCGCGAATATATTTTACCACACTTAGTATATTTTTCAATTTTTGGTCGAAAAACAAAGTGCCCCGTAGCGTACCGATTTTGGTAAAGAATTTTACTTTGTCAAATTATCTTTGTCAATATAATTTACCATATTAGATGCCATCAACCTTCGCATCAGTCACCGATTTGCAAATACTAACTCAAAAGATCGGAGTTACTTGAGAATTTTACAAGAAGTGTCGGATCATTCCTCGACTACTCTAAGAGACTCACAAAATGTGCTACTTCTCGTTGTCACGTCCCCACAAGACATATACCAAATTGCAAATACAACGAGATCGGACTCCGAATCAGTTTTCACGACTCTAAAAAAAATACTCTCTAAGCCTCCGCAATCCGTTGACTTAGAAATCCACGATTGATGGGGCCACAGGAGGACCAAGCCCATGAACCAAATGACAAATGGGCCTGACCGATTCATCTTCAGGTACCTAGAACAATGAGAAGATACACGTGCATTAAACAAGAGTGGGCCCTGGATGAAGAAGTCAGCCCGCACAAGAGGGTTGGTCGTCATGTCCTAACTTCACATATATCTGTTGGCTCCATGCATTACCACATTAAAGATACAACTCGCCGCCAGGCGAAAGTCGATGACAGACGCTATAAAATGACCAAGGAGAAGATGATAGAGGGAATCTGGTTATAAACTAAGACATCCAACTCTCCCGCAATCAGTCGATTACTTTCTCTCACATCGATCATCTAAACCACTGGCAACCAACTGACGACTGGTATTTTCTTTCTCTTTCTAGAGAATCACCTGATAAAGGAAGGTGGCTGATCTTTCTCTCTAGACGGTCACCTGATAAACGAAGGCGACTGATCTTTCTCTCTAGACGGTCATCTGATAAAGGAAGGCGACCGATCTTTCTCTCTCCATACGATTACCTGACAATTACCTGATCAAGGAAGACGGCTGATCTTTCTCTCTCTAGACGACCACTTGATCAAGGAAGAGCGACCAACCTTTCTCTCTCTTGGCAAATTTTTTATCAATAGGGCGACTGACCTTTCTCAATCCTAATTAACGATCAAAGGAATAGCTCAAACTCTGGTTCACAAATTGTATTCAATGTTTACCAAGTTTACTTACTTGCCCGTTGGTGCCCCTTAGGCCGGCACCATTCTGGTGGCCCAAGGATCTTACGGTCAGGTGTGTTTCATTTCTTGGCATAGGTTAAGCCCAAAGACGTCGTCGGTGCCCGTAAAAATATTAATAGGCGAAGGTCTGATTTTCGATCAACAACCCGGTCCTGCTGACTTCTCGACCCGCGATTTCATACGCTCACAACATCCAATATCGGAAGTAGAATGCTTAGGACGTTCAACTTGTTTTCTGATCTGAGAACGATTTCTAGATTCCTTTACATTCAAGGAATTTGTTCTCATTCAGCTTCTCTTTCTCAAGGAGTGTGTTATACCAATTGGGGTTTAATGTGATCAATACAAGCAATCCAAGAAAAGCAATAGAAAATAGTAATGAAACAATCAAGAACAGAACATAGAGATTTACGTGGTTTGGTTGGTGAGACCTACTCCACGGCGACAACGGCGCGATGATTTCCACTATGATAAGAAAACAAGTTACACAAGATATTACGTGAGATTGTGCTGCTAATATCTCCTTAGGATTTTAGTTTATATAGCCATTAAAATCCTAATCTCACCGTCTTACCGACTCTCTCTTTCTAAATCCGAATTACACATGGATACGCTAACACTAATAACCCACATAAGCCTAGCTTCGCATTCCAGCTCTATCTCGGAGATCAGCTTTGCCTCAGCGCCCTGCTTCGCATACCAGCCCTGTCTCAGTAATCAGCTCCGCTAACGGGTCCAAAATTCGCCTGCCGAAATCGAAGGGTTGGCGAGTCGTAAACCGGGTGCCATATCAACCTATATTCGAGTCACTTCCAACAGAGTGAACGAATGTTGAACGTGTTCTCTTTTGTCATATTATAACTACAATTTTCCTACATTATTCAATAAAAACCATCCCTGATTAAATAACGTGATTCTAAGATCTCATTTCTTCGAGGTTAAGCGGACTAGGGCCCTGCCGTTAACCCCGTTGTCCTAGGTGAGTGAACTTCTTCACTGATCATACTCCTATGACTCTTGGTTGATGGATTGAATTAATAAATACTGAATCCATCCTTTTGTCATGATTATCCAAAACTGCTCCTGAAGAGTAGGCATCTATGTCAATGAACTGCTTTTGAAGAGTAAGTTCCGTGGTTGCTAGCATCAGGCACGTTACTGGTTCTGCCTTCTTCCGAACATCCTTTTTCATGCTCCTTTTGCTCAGCAGTCGAAGTAGCATCCAATATCGAAATTGTAGTGTCTAGAACGTTCAGCTTGTTTTCTGATCTGAGAATAATTCCCTGATTCCTTTCTCATTGAAGGAAGTTGTTCTCACTCAGCTTCTCCTTCTCAAGGAGTGAACAAATGGTGAAGATTTTTTTCATATTATAAATATACGGCAGACTTGCAAAGTTAAAATTGTTATCATTTAGAAAAATTTAGTTTTACCACATTATTCAATAAAATTGTCCCTAATTGAAAAATTCAGTTTTTTCTCCGAAAACTATTGTCTTTTTCGGAACTTTTTTCACGAAATCGTTTTCCACACAAAACTGTGTTTTTTTTCACGCGACCTATTTTCCCCTCACAAACTGGTTTTTACCGTTGAAAACCGTTTCTTTTCCCGAAACCATTTTTTCCCACGAAAAAACATTTTTGTTCATAAAAACAATTTTTTCACGAAAACGGATTTTAAAAAAAAAAAACTAGTTTGCAAATAACTGTTAAAAAAACGATTCATGAAAAAGAAAAACTGTTACCGAAAAAAATGATTTAAAAAACGATTTCTTAGATAAACGATTTCTGAAAGAAAAAAAGACTGTTTATGGAAAGAATGGTTCTTGAAAAAAAATGGCTTTAGAAAGAAAAAAACAGTTTCTTGGAAAAATGATTTTTGAAAAGAAAACAGTTTTCTAGAAAAGAAAGAGTTCTGAGTTTCCAAAAAAATAATTTTGTACCTGAAAAACGGCTTTTTGAAAAAAAGTTCAGAAAAAAAAAGTTTTTGATAAAACGACTTCCCAAAAAAACAGTTAGAGAAAAATAGATTTTTGCGAAAAAATTTCTCAAAAAATGATTTTTAAATAAAGGATTTTTTGAGGGGAAATATTTTCTTTAGTTGATTTTAAGTTTGAAATTTAGTCTTAATAACCCAACATTCTATCAACTCTTAGGGACTAAGGTGGGATTTTGGTCCAATAAAAAGGTTGGACTAAAGACTCCTTAGCATTCAAGTCCTAGAATTTTTGGTAGTCAAGCAGACGCCATAAAGGAATTGAGATTGGGTAATTTAATAATACCTAAAGGTGTGCTTGCATTATTGCCGTTGTTAAATAAATTCAACCTTTGGAGCGTCAATAATTCGCCAACAAGTTCCTCCAATATTGTTCCATTAATTTGATTATGACTAAACAGAAATATCTTCAAGATTATTCAATTTACCAAATGAAACTATAATTCTTCCTTGTAAGAAGTTATGATCCAGGGTTCAATTCACGATTGAAGTGTAACTGCAAATTGTACTCTTAACATAGAATTAAATACATAAAAATATCTTCTCTGACAACTCTTTTAAGAAGATTCTCTAAATTATTACTTTTTTATTTTTATTTTTTTGAAGCCAAACTAAAAAGATTCTCTAGATTAAATACATCTACTTCACTAAAAAGCTGTTTAGTGTTAAAAATTTGACATAAAAATAGTAGTATAGTTGCCCACCACAAAATAAATTTCTCTATAACTGACAGGGTAGGATAAATTTCTCTATAACTACAAAATAAATAATCTTAATATGTGAAAAGCCATTTCTGAATTTGTAAATTCATTGTTCACCTGAGTAACTAAACAAATAATACTTATGTGAAACCCGCCTACAAAATCACATCTTACCTCTCATGATCTTGCCTGTATAGTGCTCGTGCCAATCCTGCAGCTTGTGAACCATGATGCTGAATTTTGTATGCGAGAACCACATTAGGCCTCAGAATAAATTCAAGTCGAGATGAAATTCTATCAAATAATTGTTTTCAAGGTTCTACTTCTTCAGGAAAGGTGGCTCTTCCACAATACACAAACTGCATTTCTTCCTTCCATGTCTGCAAATTGGTGGAGATTGAGAACAAAACCACAATAAGAAAATCAACATAACACATTCAACAAATTTTTCCATAGATACCATTCACATAAACATATTAACATGTAGTTTTTAACCAAACAATGTTTCTTCTCACTTAACAAACTAAATATTCAAGTTAGCTACTTTTCTTCTTCCTTTTTTCAAATCTCTTGGATGTAGCAAATTCTCATTCTAAAACAAAAGCTCTTTTCTCACCAAAAAAAAAGAGAATCTTACTACTTCCTGATATGAGAGATCCCTTATAAACAAAAACAAGACCCATTATGACCTCAATATGTAAAACCCATTACGTCATTTTTTTCAATTTCTTCATCTATCATCAATAAAATAATAATTTGGTTTAGTAACCATTCTTAACGCAAAATCCCCATATGACAATAAATGGAGAAGAATGCTCCCCAGCTGGAGTATGATTTGCACAATGAAAACAAAGATCTTGAAGTTGAGCAGTCATCACATGGAACGTCTAAGAAAACAATTAATCACAGATGAGGTTTTAGCTCAATGGTTTACCCTTGCATTATCAAAAGGTATGTTTTAGGTATATAATAAAGGATAGGTGCTTTGTAACTTTATTTCCGATAGCCTCTTTAGGGTTCTTTTTCATGGCCTATTAGGGTTCTTTGTTTTATCCTTTAGGGCAGCTATCAATATTTCATGCTGTCCATGGAAGCTATGTACTTTTACCATCCTTATGATGTATGGATACTATGTATCCTGCAAAAAAAAGATGATCAACTGAAACCAAAATATGTTCTAATCCTTGGTCATTTTTTTGCAACGAACTGTTCTTGTACTACTCAACATGAAGTGAAAACTCTAAAACGTTACCTCATGTCGAAAAGCAATCCTCATATGTGGCACGTTTGTTTTGTGAATATCATTTCCCTCTGGACCTCTTTTGAAGTATTTGTCTCCGAGCCAGTGCAACTAAGAAAAAACAAAAGAAGTTCATAACTAAACCAGACAAGTTAAAACGTCCAATGATCATAAATATTTTTCTACTTCTGTACCTTGGCCGCATGAGAAAACCCAGATTGATAAACTGAATTTCTTGCTATCTCGCATATATCACAAGCAGTGAGCTTCCATACCTGAAAAATGTGGATCTGGTAAGAGTTATCGAAGCCTAAGTGAAACCCACTTTGGTTTGGATCCAAGCGCTTGTGTCTATCCACTGAGAGAGAAGGGTCCGAATCTTGTAAAGTAAGTAAGAGTTTTAGATTAATCGAACCTGTGCTGCAACACTATATTCCTCTACAAGTGGTTCTTTGGTCAACTGAATTTGCAGAGGATCGTCACTTGACAGTGAAACATTTAAGCCACGCTGGAAGAACATGGGAAATGGGTTTCTGTGATAGTCCAGGAAAAGTGAGTTGTTGCTCAATGGTGACATAGCCAATCCGACCTGAAAAATAATGAGTAGAAGTGTACAACAGTTGAAAAAAATGAACAAGAAGTGATCTATTCTAGCAACAGAGATAATATACCGAGAGCATCAGATAACTGTTGCCGAGGAATGTCATACCACATACCAGTTCACCAACTGAGAACTTTTTAATAGAAGATACATGCTATCGTATGATCAATGCCACATCAGTCTTTTGATCAAGGAACTCAACTAATTTGGTCCTATATGATAGATTGCACTAACCTACACTTCCTAGTTCCAACATATATTGATTATTGAATGGTATTCTTAAAAAGGTATCTAACAAGTGCTCCCTAGAATTATAAGATATTAGAAGTACAAAATAATGTACCTGAGCCAGGTAATACAAGTATTGCAGGACGGGAGATTTCCTAAGATTTATTCCATGTGCAATATTATGGCATAACAGGAAAGCAGCAGCCAGATGATCAGTATCTCCTGCCTGCCAACATTGATAAAAGAAATAGAAAAAGATATATGAATGGTGAGTTTGTGGGTGAATCCCGCTGAAAAACAGAAAAGACCAGAAAGAACCTCTCCGCAATGAGGCCGGAGTTTGATTATTTGCATTCCCTTAGCTGCACGGAGCTGCAAACAGGAGAGATAAATTGTCACCTCCTATGTTAACCAGCACACACTCCAAATTTACACACTTATATGCAGATTGCAGAAAGGTGATAAAAATTCCACAGTGGCTTCGGATGATGGATGTAGTGACTGGTTTGGTGACAATAGAGTCTACGTAGATATTTACTCACTATCATGTTATGTCATCCTTCATCGGTCCTTGTGATTTCAATGAATATGGCCTTGTCATATACTCTAGCATTTACTCATGCTGGATGGAATATTATACAAGTATTGAGAACACAATTAGTGGAGATACGTAGACATTTGCTATGAACTGGTAAAAGGAGAAGGCAAACCTTATTAAGTGTATAAAGATTTGCATAGCAATAATATGTGTAATATGCGTATGCAGGATTGAATTCATTCGTCCATTCAGCTGGCTTAGGCATGTGCTTAGTTGGACGTCTCTCAGGTTTACTTTCATCGTCTACAAGGTCAAACCCCACGACCTGCATCGAAAAATTAAGAATGGATTAATACTTGTTAGAAATACAAATAGAGTTAATGATAAACTTCTTATCATGTAAAGATATTGCACCAGAAGATATAGAATCCAATCTCTCCTTCAGTATCTACATAATAGAAAAGGAGCATGGCAAGACGCCACCAACTAAACTTAATACCTATATTTGCATCTAATCTAATGAAAATAAAGTATCCAAAAACCACCACCATTCATAACAAATTTTTTAATTTCCACAAAATCGCACCCTATACTTTTTACCTTCCCAAGAAGGAATAGTGAAATTATCTCAGTCCTTACAGACACGACCTCTGAGGTATGTGTTGAAATGGTTTTAGTGCAAAAAACTGAATTTCTATTATTTGTTCTAACCTAACAACATATAGAAGTCAAAAGTCAAGATCGAAGATTCTCATTTGTGAGAGTAAATCCTGTAAGCCTAGCCTCTACTTCAGTATGTGAGGTTTCCCCAAGTTAGTCACGGATCTTTCATTCTTGTTGACTTGTGTTCATTCTAGAATCAATATTGCTCGAGTTTAATACATAACAAAGGTCAACTATAAAATAGAAAGTAACAAAGCTAAGCATCTTCAGAAAATATTTTAGATGCTGAAGGAAAACTAGAATTAACATAGAAAATTTGAAAAAAATATACCTGCTTTAGGAACACATGTAGCTGAGGATGAGAATTTGGATCGACTGTGACTTCAAAAAGAGGAATGAAGACATTATCTAAAATATTCTGGAAGGATGTAGCAGTTCCCATGTTCCGGTAAATATTGTACAAGCGAGGTAGCTGAAAAAAAAAACAAGAGCAAAATCCCTAAGCTAAGAAATTAAGTTACAGGTTTTAAGAGAATAAAAACTCTTGAAACAATGTGCAACAAACCAATAATCTTCAAAATTCTACGGAAAGCAAGCAAGAAGTTGTCTCTAAAGTCCCAGTAACTACAAAATTCTACATTCCAGCTGATTTACTCACTTTTTATCTACTGCTTCAAGGAAAACACGTTTTGCTTGAATGGGAAACTTTTTTAAACAGATGGGTGACAAACCTGAATTAACCAAACCGCGTTTTCACTGTGAAGCTCATTGTTAATGAACCAACTAGCCAACTGATCCCACTCACTTTGTTTCCTTCCGTAGATGGATACCCGATACTCAGCCATCTAATATTCAGAGAGTTGCTGGAATTAGATAAATACTTATTAACAAACTCTTTTTCTATTGATTTTAACACGCTCTTTTTAAAAGTAGTATCTATTTCAACGCGATAAACATATCCTTGAATTTGTTTAATTTGCAGAATAGGAGTGCGAGCAGAAAAAAATCTAAAAGGTGTACAAGGTGGAAAGGATGTTCTTTATTCAGGAGCATTTAGTTACCTTACTTTACAAATCTTCTTGTTATCCTGTCTATTGTAAAAAGAGGCAAACTATAAAGTTCTCTCTGGTCCCCTGTTTTTTCCAAGGTAATCTTGGTACACTTATCCTATCCTACTAGGAGTATAATTTTACTCTCTAAATAAAATGAGATTTTCCAGTATTAGAAATGGTAAAAATGTAGTTGAAAAAACCTGGTATTTGCTTGCTTCAAGATCAGATAAAACTTCCTTAGTGACTTCAGCCAGAAAGCGCCCTGAAATGTTTGTTTGAAAAACACAATCACATCGTAGTCGTGCGAAAGTAAAATCCAGTATAAACTTAATTTTAGATGAAACAATCTGTCAACCATATCTTGATGTATATTACATGCTTTGTCCTCAGATAACGTCAATCTATTTTATATTCTATCATCTTTGTTACTGTTACCCGGAGCCTAAGTTCTCTGGAGTAAAAGAGACAAAGAAAACAAAAACATATGAACTATATAATAATATAGTAAACCTGTGTCTAAAAAATGAAATGTATAAATGCACTCAGATAGTCATGAGTCGTGGAGTGAATCAGATAATCTATCATCTGATTCACTCGGTGTATGTTAAAAGGAATTGATGATAAATTAATTAAAACACTAAAGTTTTAAGCATTTACTAACAGACAACATGAATCAAGGTTCAAGAACTAGTTGTTTCCATGCATCAACTGAGATACCCTGAAATAATTGTTAGCATAAAAATTGGATTATCACTTCAGTACTTACTAATCAAGAGACTTAGGTTGTGTTTCATACTCTGTTTGGCCTTTTTGTAAGGATAATAGTTTTCCTAGAAATTTTAGTTATTCACATGCTGAAAATTTTATAGGGAAACGTTCCTCTGTCAAGGCGTCAATGACCAATTTTATCTAACGGGAAAATTGCGAATCGTCCATAAATTTGGATTTGTACTGGTATGTAAGTAAATAGCAAATATAGTCCAAGTAATAAATGCCCAGGTTTCATTGGGTTCCCAATTCTAATATGATCCCCATGCCCCATTTCACAGAAATGGATTGCTGCCTCAAAAATATTTGCCCCACCACAAAGAGTAACAAAATTAAAGGACCTGACATAGGAAGGACATCAGATCGCTAAAACTACTATTTGACAATTATCCTTTAGCGATAAGCTTCAAAACTATTTTACTTCTATTGTATACTCCCCAAACCTTGTATAAGATTATCCTGTTTGAGGAAAATCTCTCTGAGTCTGCTCTGTCCACAAGGATTATATTTGAGATTAAATTTGTCGAAACGATGAAATGTATTTTTATCAGCATGCACATCCAACAAATCAACATTGAGGTCATATCTGCAAATGCCATTTGAAAGTATTAAAGCGATGAGTAAATAATAATTATTGGAACCATTTTCAATTGAAGAATTGAAACTTATACCCTGTCAGATCCAAACTTTCAAATACTTCTTTTAGAGTAAGATATTTTCCATCGCGGAAAATGACAACCTGCATATTAAATTTAATAATTATCATAAATCAAAGAAGAAATAGATAAATATCATCAGTTTAAAAAAGAAGATAAAAATGATATAATCCATCTTTGAAAATGATACGTTTTATTTTTAATTTTAATGGGACATTAACTATTTATGACAGGGCAAGTAGAGTAATCAAAGCTGGCAATTGCTCTCGGGGAGAAAAGAAAAAGTCGGAAAGGACGTTTTACCTCATCAGGTTCTTTTCTTAATTTTGACTTTATGAAGCGTAGAAGATGCTTCTGATTCATGCAAGCAGAATGATGCACATGGGTATCAACCTTTCGAACATTATAAAAGTCACGATGGGGTGCACTCTTTTGAGCCAAAAATTCTCGATCTGCATTGACTAGTATATGCAGACGAAACTTCTGCAGAGCACAGAGGGAGAACGTTAAATTATTTGCAACATTTTTCACAAAAAGTAATATAAAATTTTGTTAGAATTCTATACCTCCTCGAGAAGACGTAAGCGATGATGACATGCCGTGCGGACAGTTCCAAGCGATATAACTCTTAGTATGTGATGCATGTCAGTGAAAAATTGTGTTGAACTTGCAACTGGATACAGCTCTTCACTTGCTAAAGAAACATTCAAAGAAGCCAAACAATTTTCACAGGAACAAATTATAAAAATCACTGAACTAAGAAAACAAATTATAAAAACCCTTACCATCTTTGTTTGCATAAACATGGACAACCCCATCCTCCATCTTGAAATAATGCTGGTGTTCAGAGAAGAAAGTATAACATTATAAGTGCTAGAGCACGAGAAATGACTGGATTAAGAAAAGAGTGACGAAGATTTCAGGTATGAACCATGAATTCGTACTTCAGAAAACTGCACTCGGGAAGAACTATGAACATACCTCAGTTGGTTCAGCAGGTTCAAAATGAAAAGGATCACTGTTAGGAGGTGGAACACTAGATTTCATATTTGATTCTTTCAGCCATGGAACGCTTTCCCTAAATACATATTTCTCCCGCAATTCTAAACACTCACGGATCATCATACATACTTCTTCATCTTCTCCTTTTGGTGCTTCTAATAAGAAAAAATAACATGGAGAGGAAATTGTTTCAGCAACACCAAGATGATAACCAAAGTGATAAACTAGAATAGTGACAAAAATATTTTCTTGTCTCCAAAATACTGTCTGCATAACCTATAAGATAAATTTAATCCCAGAGCAAAATAAATGAAAGGAAACAAAACCAACAAGAAGTCGGTGACACCAGTCCAAATTCAAACCCAAAAAAAGGAGAAAAGATAAGGTGACTTGCATCTTCAGTTGTAGCTATATATAGTCAAGAAAGTCTTTTCAAGAACAAAGATGGATTAAATTCTCATGTAGATTTTAAATTTCAATATCCTGACACTAACATATTAATCCAATAATTCTTAGAAGAGATAAAGTATTATTTACCATATTTGAATGCTTTACTGGTTCTTACTTGATCCACTTGGATTTATGTCATTGGCCTAGTCCTAAAGATACTGCAAAAGAATGTCAAGTGTATGATATTATCTTATAGGTAATAAGTCCTGTATCAAGGGGGTATAGATTAACATGGGATATCAATAGTTCAGTGAGAGTGACAACTCAGTGATTCAATTGCAACAGGCCTGTATAATTTATCCACAGTAATGCATACTATCAGCAAGAGAAACCTTATTCATCAGTTGTCAGACATTTAACATAAAATAGAACTACCACAGGAAAATGCATTAATGAGAACACCAAGTTAAGGAAGTCGAAATACCATTTATTGTATTATACGGAGGAACATAGACATCTGTAGCATCTGTCCTTACAATGTGCGCTGGAGCAACCACAACTTTTTGATGTTCATAAGGATTTGTTTTACCGACTGATTCACTCATTGTAGGAACCACTTCAGGCTCCTGATAAAGACCAGCAGTTGCAACTCCGGATGAAACAACTATTGAATCTTGAACATTGGATCTTGAATCCTGCTACATGAAAAACTAAATGAACTCACTCATTTTGCATCTTCAATTCTTCATATTTAAAAACTAGTTTCAAATATTGTTCTGTTGGATGTTGTAGACTTGTAGCCAACAAATAGTGCAAGCAAGATTTTTTAGACACATTAAGTATCAAGAAGCGAGCTACAAGAAGTATTTACAACTCTTTTCGAGTACTGTTACGTTATCAACTCATCATGTCTTCAGATAATACCCTTTACAAAGAGAAAAACGCAGGCTGCATACAACCACCAACACATCAGAAACTGTGATTCTTCTCAAATCGAAATATCACATACACCATCAGGAACACTTCAGTTCTAAAACTCCTAACTTATTTAAACTAAACAAGTACTAATGATATGCAGAAAATTCTTCATAACCGTCTTATAGTTACAAAATAAAGGTCATTTGTAACATGGATGACCCTATTTTTAGATGTCTGATATTCTAATACTTGGACATTCCCCTCAAAACTCAACTCCACTTTATTGGGTATAAGTGAGATTTTGTGTCTATATCTTTGTAGTTTGTACGACCAGGACCATAAAATACCACTCTAGATTATGTGTAATATAAAAATGATTCATCAAAAAGTAAGAAATTGGAAGTAAGAATAGATGCCTAAATAACTAAGATAGCAGACTATACATATATGTGTCTGTGTGTTAAAGCCATGTTCCCATTTTGTACTTCTCCAATCACCGCGTCCAACATATTGTACCAGTGTCAAACAACTATAATCTGTGTCCTGTAACACATCTATAATCTGTGAACAATACCCAATTACCCATGTAAGTATCCTGTAACATATCTATAATCTGTGAACATGTAATCCAATACATGGTATTCACCCTGCATATGTATTAGATACCATCTGAAAGGCATTGAATTAAAAGTAAGGGCAAAAGCTGAAATTTAGCATCACTAACGGGAGGAGAACCTACATTATCATAATTGAGAACTTGATCCTCATCATTTGATGGTAACTCGTCTTCATCATCAGAGTCCTCTAAACTTTCAAATCCAGTACCAGCTGCAGATTTTGGAGTAGATGGTAACCCAATAGATGTCAACCTTGTTGTTGAACCAGATCGCATAAGCGACTGATCACCGCCTGCAAATGCAAAATCAAAAATGATGTTTTGGGTTTTTAGAGTATCAGCATAAAGTCATAAAAACTACAAAAGACATGAGTATAATATGCACGGATGAAGTAGCATGACTAGAAGTAGAGAACTTTGACGCTGCTTGGATACTTTTTAATTTACCAAATAAAGGGGATTACTAAAAATCTGAAAACCCAAACAATTTCCTCAGTAAGATAAGCTAAAGAGATGAACTTTTTCAAGGAATCAAGAACTCATACCATCCTTTTTTGCAGTTTGCAGAGGCGGAAGTCCATCGGGAATAGAATTGAGATTGCTGAAAGAAGAACATTGAGACAATCGCACTGGATGATTCTCATTGACGAAACGGTTAGCCAATAACGCCACATTAGGCAAAGAAGACGACATTCTGTAACGAAGTAAGCCATGTTTATCTAATGACCTAGAAAAAGTCTGATTCCATAAACTTCCATCATCAATATCTTCATCTGAATCAACATCTTTATCTTCCTCCACTACGTCTTCACCGTCATACACAACAACTTCCTCATCATAATCGTCACTGATAAACTTGGATAGGTTTCTCTTACTCTTCTTAACAGGAGAGTTACGAAGCTCAATTAGACGTTCAAGTATCTGATTAACGCTTCGCTTGTGGATGTAAAAAGCGGAGATAGCCATAAATGAAGCTCCAACAAGAGCAGCCACAGCTAGTTGCAGAGACGATGGTGATGAACGAGATGAATCCATCGCGTTCGTTCTTGTTTTAATTTTGAAGAACTGAACAAAGAAAACCCTTTTGACGGTTAATTATAAACAGTGAACACCTAAGAAAGTTGGGATACTGAGGGCTAATATAGACGGCTGAGATTGATCTTCATTGCCACGTTTGTACATTTTCCAACGGGGAATGTGTCAGTTTGCGGCGCTCCGATAAAGTGACGCAATGATACTCTGCACAAGTCCACAACCCACTCCCCCACCCCACCCCCAACCCCCATACCACAACAGGCTGACGTGGCATATGGTGGGGTGTGGG
>BEHA01050349.1:7033-21000 GCA_002897215.1 Eschscholzia californica subsp. californica | reverse complement strand
GGGGAGGGGGGTAGTGAAGTAGAAAAATGATGCTATGCGAGGGCACTTTCGAGGGCGGATCTTGGCGGGTGACGTGACCGGCAAGATTTAGAGAGAGAAAGCGTCTTGGCGGATGACGTGGTCGGCGAAAGGGAGAAAGTGTCTCGAGCGGGTGATGTGGCTAGCAAGATTTAGACTAAAAAAGTGAAAACTTTTTCTCCCAAATCTCGTTTGGACAGTGGTCAGGTCATATGATTGAGATTCACCCTAGAGAATGATCGGACATAGTATCTCGGTTGTAAAGTATAAGAATGGTCTATGAAACCAAGAAATTTAAAGCTCGACTGACTCTACTACAAAAACGGGGCAAGTGGTATTGGCATCCCGCTTGATTCTGCTAGTCAGTATTTACCTGAGATACCCAATTGCTAGTAGAAAAATTCCATAATATTGCTTCATACAATTAAATTGTGCGAATAATATTTTAAATCAGAAGTGAGATGGGGATATCTTTAGTTTTATCATAAAATTAAGTCGAAAGTCGTTAAACGTCCTAAAGTGGACCAATTTTCGGATTCAAAATGAGTCAAAATAGCTTACAAATAAACGTTATTACTAATGATGTCTAAAAATGATTTTAGGTTATTACACAGATAATGAAGAATCAGCGAACCAAATAATGAACTTTTCCTCGTATTTTCGAGGGGCAGAGCCTGCAAAAAACATAGAAACCTCTATGATGCTCAACTTAATAGGGTATTTTTGTAGTTAAAAAATTAAATTCAGAGTCGGAGTTTAAAAGTTGAATCTTCGATGATTCAGTAAGGGCTTAGGGCAAACCTGGTACGGTCATATAGACTCGGTTGATTGACTATGATGATCAGTTGAGATGTTACGGCGATGAAGCACCAACTTAGATGAAACCACGCTTTGATGGTCGTCAAAAGAATAATTTTCCTTGATTCTATATCTTTCGGATTTGTTGGATCTTTTCCCGCGAATGGCGAATTGTATATATTGATTCTGACATGTTTTAACCATTCACGTCACCTAGCTTGAATCAAGCTTTCCTTAAAGTTTGGACGGACCTTGTTTGTTTAGTTGATCGTTATTTTCTCTTTACTAGATCACAGATTAGGTCAGGTATTAGGTTGGGTAAACTGTAACTCGAATTCGCCTTACCGTGTCTTGAGGCAAGACATACTGGAAATTAAAATTATTCAATTTCCGAATGATGAAAGAACATAATTTGCACAGACAAAAGAGAATGAAGAAGACCAATACATGAATTTAATTACTTCCACTTGACTTGTTGAAATTAAACTACCAAGGCTGATCTATTTATAGACCAAAATTTTAACCTACTAACTATAAGCACTACTAATATGATCACCACTAACTTATCAATTAACTCTACTAAAGAAAATAACTTATCACTAAATTGACCCAATAATTACTTAATTAAACTACTCATACATTTGCATTTACATAAATGTAACACTCTCCCTTAAACTCAAACTTTATAACGCCCATCATGATCTTCAACTCGAAAAATGAATCAAACTTTAGTGATTTAGTGAAAATATCAGTCATTTGTTCTTCTGACTTGCAAGACTTCACATCAATGTCTTTGCTCTTCACAAGCTCACACATGTAATGTTTTTTTATATCAATGTGTTTATTTCTTCTGTGAAATACTAGATTGTTTGTTAAAGCAATGGTTGACTAATTTGTTGTCAGAAAAATAGTTGTAGGGGATTCTTAAATCTGATTCAATTTATCAAGTAGGCGTCGTAAACAAACAGCTTGACTTGCACATGAAATTGTAACTATTGATGGATCATGAAAATGTACCATCTCAGTCGTTTAACTTAGGCGAGTTAGTGCATTTCAAGTCTTTATTATAATAAAATGATTCATTTGGTTGATTAGGTGTATTGTATGGAGTTAAGAGCGAAAAACTGATAAAAACGGGCGAGATGTACACAAAGGGCAGTTTGGTCATTTGGGGTCAAGGATAGTCTGGTAAATTTGGTCAAGATCAGTACAAGGGTTAAAAGCAGAGTCAAAGACGAACACGTGGGAGAAAATAGAAATCAAATCGGAGTCCGGATGGGTAAGATATGTGAAGTCAGAGGTTGAGTCAAATAACGTTGACCATCGGGACAAGTTCGGGATCCATTTGAAGAAGTTGGAAATGCGCAATCTAGGAGGGAGTTTCAACTTAATTCCGTGGGACGCGAAGTACCAGATCCGCATGGGCTTTGATCGCGGCAAGTTAAATGTGTAGTCCCAAACCCGTTGGATCATCAAGATCCGTGCTGTCCTAATCTGACGACTTCTGTCTTTGTTGCTCTTTAGTTCAATGCTCCGCATCACACCGAATCATAAGATTTGAGGCCCTAACAGACAAAGCACGTGATTCTCTCTCTAATTACCTAAAGCCGACAAGTGTCCATCTATTCCTTACAAGTCCCTCCCGAAATTACCTTTATGCCCCTCTTTTCTTGTTTAACTTTATTTTCAACCTATAACTAATTGACAAGTGACAATCTTTTCACCGCAACTCCCACTAGAAATTCCATATTTGACCCCAATTGTACTCATTGATTCTTAGTCAATATTTGCCTATTTCTTGGAAATAAAGTAACTACATCTTTCCATTTTTACCCTTTTCGACCTTATCCTCTAAAACCCTAGCCACCGACCAATATAAATAACTATTTTCTTCTCATTATTGGGTAGACTAAAATCCCTCTCAATTCCTTCTCTATTTATTTTTCTAATCTATTTCCTCTTTCTCTCTCTACCTTTTATTTTAGTTCTAACAACATAAATCTTAGCCTCCATCATTCTTTTTTATTACTCATACTATTCTAATTTCTTCTCAATTCCTTTCTAATCTACCTATCTTTGTAAATCTTTTTCTTCTCTTCACACAATTTCTTTCTTTCTTCATTTTCTTTTCTAAAATCCAGTTTCCCTCGTCAACCAAAGATCTAGCACTTAGAATTTGGAGCATAATTTGGATCATACTTGGAGAATATTTTGGAGCAAGGATTTGGGTGATTTTTTTTTTTTGTCTCATTTATTTTCATGTATTTTGTTTTATCAATGTATGTCTTTAAATGTAATGAGTAGTTAATCTTGTATCTAGGATTTTAGAGGAAACCATATTTGATCTTTCTGGATATATGTTATTGATTAATAAATCCTACTATTGAGCTTTAATGTCTATTAATTGTCATTTCATATAGATTTTATGATCTTTTCATTGTTCATGCTTCATAATTAGATATTTCATGCTTTTGTTAAGTTATTAGATAGGATATGCTTGTTAGATGATGAATGATAGTTAAGGAGTATAGTCTTTATATGATAGTGTATTTTTAAATGTGTTAATGAAGAATATCTTCTGAAATCTAAATAGTTCATTATGTTAGATTTTGAGTTATATTGAAAAAAGGGTTAGTTAATTAATTTCATGCATTAGGAAGTCAATTTAATTGGTGGAATAAAAAAACCCTAGATTTCTTTCCCATCTTGATCTCCTTCGTTTTAGTTTATTATGTTTTACTTTTTAAAATCATTTTCCAAAACCAAATCGAATTAATGAAGGGGTGTTTATTTAAGACTTGAAGCGAATTTACTTATGCCTTGAATCGATATCCGGACTTCCAGACTAACTATAACTTGATCCATTATACTTGCGGGAATAAACCCATTTTGGGCCTATCAGCTATACATTTAGGTTCTGCAATTGAGAATGCTTCTATCTGTCGTCTCTTTGATAACCAAGAAAATACACCTGAGCCAAAGTGAAATAAGAAAATTAAAAGTGTATTAAAATTATCAGTATGTGAATACAAAATTCCATCAGTTTGCGTACCTATGATGTGCCTCAAAGTTCTTTTGCCTATAAATGTGTTTGACAGGAATTATCCATGAAACTACTAAACTTGCTCCAAATATAATATCAGGGAGTAAATCAAATAACGAAAACTACCAACTAGACTTCTATGATAAATTAGATTTACAAATTCGCCCTTACTACTATAGTCTAAAGATTGTCTTGATTCAATTGTAGTCTTGATTGCATTATAATTTTCTATTTGAATTGTTTCAAGATATCTATAGCATTTTTTTTCTATGATTCAAAAATTTATTTTCCTGCTTGCAAGACTTTGAGAATGAGAAAATATGACATAAGCGACAATTCTGTCTTATCAAATTTGTTAGTCATTGTCTCATTCAAATCTCCAAACATTATTATAACACTCCTTGTGAATATCGAACCATCTACATGTAAACATACAATGATGATATTTCTATGAGAATTGAATTTGATATACCTAGTAGACTCATAAGGACATTTTCCAAAACCACTTTCTAAAAAATATGTATCAACATGAGTGTACCAATATTTCATTAAAAAAAAAACATGAGTGTACCAAACCTTCGATCCCTGTTTCAATCCATAAAGAATACTTTTAATCCTTAACACGTACCTTGTCTCCTAACATCTTTTAACATAACCAGGAGGTTGATCAATATGAGTGTACCTTGTCTTCCCAACCATCTTTTAAACATATAACAATATTACCTTTACCCATAATTGACACTTTTAATTTGTTTTCAAATTTTATATATCCACATTTTGATTCATCCAACTAGTAAAATAATTATTTCTTACCACACATATGGTTATTGCATCATGTACCCAAGTACCATTTGTCTGAATTATCATCTTCATTAACACTACAAGCTAATAAAAATATTCCCTTTCTTCTACCAAAGAATAATCTTCATGAATTCCTCAAGTTAATAAAAGAGTTTGTCCCTCTTCTACATCATCTTGAACAAAGTTAGCATGCTCAGAAAGTTTCTTGCAAAGTTTAACTCTACATTCTAATATATGATGACCAAATTTTCTGAAACGAAACATCGAACTTTAAATTTTTCATACTTTTTTTTTTGGATTCCTTACAATGGGTTCTTCCTTTTTGTCGGTAGGTGCTCCACCACTAGAACCACCATTTTCAAACAGTCACTTTGCTTTGAAAAAGTTCTTCTATATGCCTTTCAGCAGCTCCCTAGATCATCTTATGTTCATGGGAACATAATAAACTCATTAAACCTTCAACTAACATAAATCAGATGTCCTTTCCTTTCTTGATTACAACAACAATATATGGTTGATTGATGAGACATGAAAATGTCTCATCTGAATCTCTTAACTTAGGTCAGTTAGTCCAATTAGAGCGGTTACTCTGATGATTTGTTTTATTTTCTTTCTCAGGTATCTTTACGGAGTTCTGTGTGAAAAACAGATGAAATCGGGAGAAATAGATGTTGGGGACACCCTGGTCATTGGTTGATTCTGGTAATTTTGGCCAATATAGATACTGGGATGAAACTAGAGTTCAAGACGAACTGGTGGACGAAAACGGAAGTCAAATCGGAGCCCGAATGAGAGAGTTAGACTAAGTCAAAGTTGTATTCATAACCAGTTGACCAGAACAGAGTAGGCCACGTGTTGACGACAGAATGGAAGATCGGACGATCATCGGCACATGTGGGATAATGTCAGGACGTTCAGAAGGGCACTTGGGTGATTTTCGGGACAACATAAGGCTCTGATTTAGTGTAACGCGGTGAGCAAGATATCGGTGATCCCCAACTGATCCAGCGAACCCTGTGGCGACACGTCTTCAGTTACACAATTCGACGCCTACCTCGTTTTGCTACGCTGAGCCGCGAAACACCTTAGCCGCCTCGATCTCCAGCCAGCAACACGGGATTGACACTCTCCCTTTAATTTGGAAAGTTATCTTTTTCTCTTCTCTGATTTTAGAGAGAGAAAAGAAAGTTGTTATTTCCTTCTTTCATACAAACCAAGAATGGGAAGTATGAGAAAGTTAGATAAAGCTCTCGGCTGGAAGATTGAAACAGAGAAGGAAAGATGGGCGTTAATAGGTAGATTCAGTCGATATTTATGTAATTGAAGATAACACGGTATTTGATTGAGATCAGTGAGTTATTGAAGAGGATATTTCCAAATGAGAAAGAAACTAGGCTTGTCTCTTCTATATAAATAACAGGAACAGAGACCTAAAGGGTATCACGGTTTTGAGAGACGACTAAAGAAACAAAAACAGAGAGTCATCTATCATCATCACTCGTTTTATTTTATTTTTCTTTTCCCATTTTTTGTATTCACTTTCTTTGTGAGAGAGAGAGAGAGATTGTAGAAAGAGAAAGAGAGAAATTACAGAAAAAGAAGAAGACATTCGGATTTACTTTGTTATTTATCTTGTTCTTGCTTTACTGTTCCTGTTAGTGAGAAAGAGAAACAAAGAGAGTGAGGAAGAAACAGAAAGTTAGAGAGAGAAAAAGAGTTGGAGAAGACGAGAAAATCGTTTTCCATCAGGGGTGCGTTTGTGTCAGTGAAAAATCAGAAGGAAATCGTTTCCAGCAAGGAAAAAAAGTCTGTTTTCTCCTCTCTCTCTTTACTTTATTTTCCAATTTTTTTTATAATGTCCATGAGTAACTAACTCTTTTATCTAGGGTTTTAAATGAAGTTCATCATAACTATTTTCTCGATACACTTTACAAACAAGTTTTAATTGTTTTTAATGATAAAATCTTCCGGATTTTTAGACCGTTCATGGACTAGAATCTGAGTTATAGAAGGAATTCGCTAATTAAATCTAAATAAATTGTCGTTAGAATTGTTAAGAGGACGGATTCGAAAACCCTAGGTTCTCCCATTTCTTGAATTTTATATCATTTAAGTTTATTTGTTATCTTTATTTGAATTATATCATCAAAACCAAGTTGAAATCTAAGTTAGAATTAAGGTCAGAATTTGAGTTTGACTAAGTCTCTGAGGAACGAACCGGTCTTAACGGAATCTATTACAACTTGACACCCGTGCACTTACGGGTGTAGACCTATTTAAGAAACTTTTTAGGCCCATCATTGATGTGCCCAAAAAGGATACACCCGCAAGTTTACGGGCATTAAATAATAAAATCCGGTAAGACCAGGGCCAATCCGCAGGGACTAGTCCAACTTATTGTAAAACTTATAACTAACACAGTTTTTCTTCGAAATTGGCTTTGTGATGAGACGATAAAGTAACAAACATAATAAAACAACGAAAAGATAATTAATGGAGAAACTTACGAGGAGAAAACTTAAGGTTTCGGAATCCACCTTAACATGTACACATCTTGACTTAATGAATGACAACTCAAATCTTCTTCTTTTTTAAGGGAAGGTAACCAATTATACAAACCCTTAGAAAATCATAATTTTTTAGAACAAATACACCTAATCTTTTAATTTCAAAACACACATTCAAAAAGATACTCAAAATATGATGAGCTATCAAAACCTAAGCATGACATCAAAGACAACAAGTCTAAATATAAAACATCAAAACATAAGCATAACTATTGAGAGAGAGATATCATGAAATAAGTGAGAAGAAATCAAATTTATGATATCAAACCATCTCGAAGATATTCATTGTGAAAAGAAGGCAAAATATTGATGCAAAGCTAAGGTTTCATCCCAACCCTAGATTAGATTATTAGCTACTCATGTTCGAACAAAACTTGAGATTCAAAGTTAAATGAAAATAAACTTACATGATTTGAAATACTGAAAATCTCAATCCAATCGATAGGAGTAACTTCACATAAGCTATTTTGCTATTGGGATATTTGAACCTAGTAAGTATGAAACAACAAGAGGAAAAAATGGAAAAAGAACGTGACTTTTCTCATTGAAAATTATTTTCCCTCCGGCAGCCAAACGTATCCCTGAAGAAAAATAATTTTCCAGCAACACTCCCGAACCAAATGGGTCCTTCATCTCAAATATTGGAAAACGTTTATTTTGTCCCTTTCATGAGAAGGAAACTTATTTCTGTTTTTAAGTTAAGACAAGCAGGATACTCGGTTTTATTTGAGGATGATGTTTTAATAAAGAAGAATGGTCAGATCATATGTTCTGGTTTTGAAATAACGGTTTATATTTGGCTAATCCATCTCCATGCGAAATGTTTAATAATGATATGTCATCTTCATCATCTAAGAAGGGAAAGATAGATTCAGACTCTATTTACCTATGGCATTTGAGGTTGGGTCATATCGGGCAAGACAGGATTCGTAGACTGACAGTCAGTGGATTGTTGGACTCATTGTCTAATGATCCCACGCCAACATGCGAGTCTTGCATCGAAGGAAAATTGACCATGAAACCATTTAATGCCAGGGGGTATTGGGCTTCCGAGCCACTTGAGTTGATTCACACCGATGTTTGTGGTCCAATGAACATAGCCGCCAGAGGAGGACATTTGTATTTCTTTACCTTTACAGATGACTATTCTAGGTACGTATACATTTACCTAATGCATCATAAGTCTGAGACTTTTGGGAAATTCCTTGAGTTTAAGGCTGAGTGTGAAAAGCAATTGGGTAAGCTCTTAAGGACACTTCGATCTGATCGAGGTGGTGGGTATCTATCTGACGAGTTCTCTGATTACCTATCAAGGGAAGGTATTGTTTCACAACTTTCAGCACCAGGATGCCCTCAGTAGAATGGAGTAGCTGAAAGGAGAAACCGAACCTTACTTGACATGATTAGGTCGATGATGAGTTATTCTTCTTTACCAATGTCGTTTTGGGGATATGCCCTGGAAAGTGCAGTTTATATACTGAATTTGGTTCCATCTAAGGCAGTCCAAAAGACAACCCATGAGTTGTGGACAGGTAGAAAACCTAGTTTGAGACACTTGCATATATGGGGGTGTCCAGCACACGTGCGAGTTGGAAAGCCTAGTAAGATAGAACCAAGGTCAGAGGTCTGCATTTTTGTGGGATATCCAAAAGGGACCAAGGGTGGTTTATTCTATAGTCCAGCTGACAAGAAAGTTCTTGTTTTCACAAGTGTTTTCTTTCTTGAGAAGGACTATATGATAGATCACATGCCAAGGAGCCAATTAATCCTTCATGAGTTACTAGCAGATAAGTCACAGATGGTATGTGATTCCAATCGCACAAACGTTACCGATGAACCAGAAGAAATAATTTTACCTAACCCGGTCAGTGAGCATGTGCTCCGTCGTAGTGGGAGAATCATAAGATCTCCAGACAAATTAGTATACCTTGGGGAGTGTACTCAGAAGATTCTAGAGGAATCTGAGGCAGATCCATTATATTACAAAGAAGCTACGAAGGATGTAGACGCTCAACAAGAGGCAATGAAACGGGAAATGGAATCGATGTACAAAAATGAAGTGTGACAACTTGTGAAACTACCGGCACATATTATTCCAATCGGGTGCAAACGGGTTTACAAGAGAAAAAGAGGACAGGATGGAAAGGTGGAGACCTACAAGGCAAGACTAGTGGCCAAGGGGTTCATACAAAAGGAAGGAGTTGACTATGAGGAGACTTTTTCTCTAGTAGTTAGACTGAAGTCTATCACAGTACTCTTGGCGATTGATGCTTACCATGATTATGAGATTTGGCAGATGGATGTGAAGACAACCTTTTTATATAGACATTTGGAGGAAGACATCTACATGAGGGAACCAGATGGTTTTATTCCTAAAGGACAAGAAGACCTAGTGTGTAAGTTGCAAAGGTCCATTTATGGACTTAAGCAAGCATCTAGGAGTTGGAATCATCATTTTGATGAAGCAGTCAGTTCTTATGACTTCATTAAAAATGTATTGTGCTACCTACATGGTAGTTTGTTTAGTTAATTTCTATTTCAATTAAAGAGTCACTTTGTAAGTGGTAAACAAAGTGGGGTAGTGGTTAGTTATATTAGGAAGTGGGTGCAGTGTTTTATCCTATAAATAGGAACTGATCTGGGATACTCGGATGTACAGTTCATATTCTCAGTTTCATTATAAAATATGTTCCATTAAAACAACTTGTTACCTTGTTATTTGCAGCTTTTATCTTCTATCTTTTCACTTCTTCTTTTGTTATACTTCATTCAAAATGATGATTGTTGGGTTTTACACCCTTATACTAATGTCAATGGCGGAAATAAGACATTCAATGTCTACATTAGTATTCCCGGGATCACATGCATAAGCCCATAATAATATTAAGCAAAACTAGAAGATGAATACCTTATTCGCTAGTTTTCCCTCGAACCTTTCCAATTGCTTTTGAGAAGACCAAGAGCTTCAAATGTAGCTCCTCTAGTTGGAACACAAGCAATCAACTTGATATCCCACCTTGTTGTTAGCTAGCACACCAATGGTGGTTGGAAGAAGAACACCTTTCTTCTTTGACTAGATACATAATAATGGGAATTAGCTCACTTTCTCCTCTCTACTTGATGTGGTAGAGTAAGAAAGCTTAGAGACAAATTCCACACCTTATTCTCTGCCCTAAGAGTGTTTATATAGAACCTTAATAAGAATCCACCTCCTTTTAGGTTTCCTAAAACACCCTTTAGAATAAGATTTAGAGAAATTATCGAAAATAGCAACTAGTTGATATTTTCTCAATTCCCTAAGGAGATGGCGTCCAAACCCGGCCAAAATTGGCAGATTTAATGTTCATAACATAAGGAAACGTCCCTCAAAAAATCTGCCCAATCCGAGCCCTAAAAGTACCCGAATCGGTTTAGGCCCAAAACCCCATTTTTGGGCTTTTTGTACCATCTTTGCCTAATTTTTCTTTAGGCCTATGAGATATATTTATGGGACATTCACATTATTATATCTCACTCCCACCAGTCATATCCTAGATCAAATTGACACACTTATGTGTAACTGATGAGACATGGAAATGTCCCATCTAAGTCTCTTAATTTAGACGAGTTAGTCTCTCTAGAGCAGTTACTCTCACGAATTACTCTCTTTTATGTTCAGGTACCTTTTTACAGAGTTACGCGTGCAAAACAGATAAAGTCGGAAAGAATACAGACTAGGGGCATTTTGGTCATTTGTTGATTCTGACTTCTTGGTCAAGGTTAGTGTTTGGATGGAAAGTAGAGTCCAAGACGAGCCCGTAGGCGAAAACGAAAGTCAAATCGGAGTTCGGATGAGAGACTTATAGCTAGTCAAAGGTTGGATTAAAATCAAGTCAACAGAGACACGTGGCGTGTAAGCTGATAGTGAGGGAGAATATTTCGGTACATAGGTGGTCACGCAGGTTATATTCGGGATCACTCCTAAGATGCTCACTCTGTGTAACCCGGCGCAAGATACTTCCATAGTCCCGTGCTCACAATGCCAGATCAAACGGTCTATGCATTCTCCGTCCACATGTTCTAATCCGAGGAGTTGCGTTGCACCTTTACTCATCCAGCCGCAATACACCAAGTCTCCATCCCTACAAATAGTACGTGAACTGTTTCTCTATATTCTCTCCCTCCATTTTTCAAATTGTTTTTTTCGAATCCAAAACAGAAAGGGATAGAGAAGAATTTGGGAGTCGGTTAGAGGGGGGATCCGATTGATCTTTAGGTCTATATAACAGGAGAGTTCGGCTGAAGAGAGGAGGTATCATCACAGGTTTTGAAGAAGAACAGGAGAGAGAGAGAGACCGAGAGCTAACACCTTTAGTTTTTCTTGAATCTTTTTTATTTTCCTTTTGTTCCCTCTGCTTCTTAGTGAGAGAGAGAGAGAGAGATTAAAGAGGAAGAGAGAAAGTTAGAGAGAGAGACAGATAGCTATTGTAGAGAGAGAGAGAGACCCGAGAGCTTTAATGGATGTATTTCTTTGATTTTAATTTTATATCTCTTTGATTATAATTAGTCTGTCTTTGTGAGAGAGATAGAGAGAGAGAATTAACAGAGAGATTAAGAAAAGATAGAGAAAACAGGAAGTTTAGAGAGAGAAAGAGAGTTAAGGAAGGTGAGAAAATAAATTTCCCAGAGGGAAACCATTTCCGGGAAGACGAGAAAATCGTTTTCCCAGAGGGTGCGTTTGGCAGATTTCAGGAAAAACAGACAGAAATCAACTCCTTAAGGCTCTGTTTGGTGGGAAAATCGCAGAAAAGTAAGTTCTTTCTTCTTTTTCTTATATTACTTCAAATATTTATCGTTTCTAGCATGAGTAGCTAAGTCTTTTATATCTAGGGTTTTAGATAAAGTCATAATAATTATTTTTTTCGATAAATTTATTAAAGTTTTTACCATTTTTAACGATAAAATCTTCCGGGTTTTTAGACCGTTCATGGACTAAAACCTGAGTTATATAAAGAACTCTTGAATTAGATCAAAATAAAATTTGTCGTTAGAATTGTTAGGAAGACGGATTCGAAAACCCTAGGTTCCCTTTTTCTGAATACCGACTTATTCCTTTATTTATTTTTGAGTTTTATATTTTATTTCTATTTTACCACCATCAAACCAATTTTAAATCTCAATAGTTTTAAGGTTAGAATTTAGTTTAACTTAGTCTCTGAGGAACGAACCGGTCTTACCGGAACTATTACTTGACGCCCGTATACTTGCGGGTGGAGACCTTTTAGGGTAACCTTTTAGGCCCATCAAGTTTTTGCCTAGATAAAAGTCAATTTCCCGAGTTGTTTCTGAAGGGTCTTATGAGCTCGATACCTTAGGGGCTGATGTCTAAATAATATTTTAGCTTTTTAAGTGAGGTTTGGGTTCGTGAATGTTGTTACCTATGTGGGCAAGAGAACGGTGATGAAATCTGTGGGACTATGAATTTCCCCAATATGCCTGACGAAATATTGAGACTTAGGTTGTTCCCTTTCTCACTGAAGGAGAAAGCAAAATCTGGGTTGTATGCCTTACAACCCCATTCCATTACTACATGGGAAGAATTGAGCAGTGCATTCCTTCTGAAATTCTTCCCGAAACACAAAACTACCTCTTTAAGGCAAAGTCTTAACAGTTTTATGCAGCAAGAAGAAGAATCTCTCTATAAATATCTTGAGAGATTTAAAGAAATCTTACTACAGTGTCCACACCATGGTTTTGAAAAGATAAGACTAGTCCAGATTCTCTATGACGGACTAAATTACCCAACTACATCCATGGTAGAATCATTCTGTGGTGGCGGTTTTACTCATAAATCCGCCGATGATTGCATGGCTTTTCTAGAAGATCTAGCTGAGAAATCCCAGCAATGGGAAACTTCTAGAGGACCTCCTACTAGGGCTAATCCTACTCCGAATAAAGCTGGCATTTATAGAGTTGATGAGTCAGATCTTAAACTCGCCGCCATGACGAGAAGGATAGAAGCCCTAGAACTTGGTCAGCCTAAAGCATTCAAGGAGGATCCCACTCAAGTCATGAGTGTTGGAAATGAATCCATCTCTTATCCGTGCTCGGTCTGTGGAGACCCATCTCATACTGGAAATAAGTGTACCCTATTTTTTGTTCCTGACGAGAAAGAGCATGCTAATGTTCTTTATCTAAACTCTAGGCAAGATAACCGTCAGAAATATGATCCTTATTCGAACACTTATAATCCGGGTTGGAGAAATCACCCCAATTTTTCTTGGTCAAAGGGTCAGGGTCAGGGTCAGATTAGTAGTTCAATGAACCCTCCTTGGTTTAATGCTCCTAGGAATCCTTATGCTCAAAACCAGGGTCAATCTAGTACCCAATATCCTTCTCAGAACAAGGAGTCTTTAGAGGAAACCATGAAGCAGTTAGCTAAGACCCAAATGGAGTTTGCACAACAGACCAACCAGACTATATCTAGTCTAAGAACCGAGGTAGGTCAACTTACAGAAGCCCTTAGGCAGAAAGAACAGGGTATATTTCCTAGTCAACCAGAGCCAAATCCGAAGGGTAAAATGTCAATGGACCAGGCCAATGCAGTAACCACCCTTAGAAGTGGTAGGGTAATTGACAATAAGGTAGGAGTTCCCGAAGATAGTGAACCAAACTATGAACCACCAACCTTACCAACTAGTACCCCTAGTAAAGAGCCTGTGAAGGCTCCTGAGTCTGAAAACCTACCCATTGTGCCTGAG
>BEHA01050348.1:1432376-1458389 GCA_002897215.1 Eschscholzia californica subsp. californica | reverse complement strand
ACTTTCAGTATGATCGAACTCATTCTCTTCTACCAATTGCTAATATTTCTGTTGTATATCTGGTTGGACAGAGATAAGTTGCATGGTTTGAAACTTGGAAGTACACTTTGGGGAATAGTGTTAAGTACATTCATCGACAGTGAAATAATTGGAGGACACATGCTAATTGAGTTCTGCATTTTCTTTTCTAGATTATGACAAGGCAATGAGCTCTATGCTTTCAGTTAGGGGAAAGAGCATTTTGTCATGGATTGGGGATGATAATTTCATTGTGGATGACAATAATACTACAGATTATGAGGTATAGGCTTTCTTGTTTATTTGGTTATCCTTTACTTATAGGTGTGAAAGAGTTTTTATCCATAATAAGGATCAGCTCAATTAAGTGTAGGGGTTGTGGCATCTTTTTTGCCTTTCCCTGTTACTGTTATCCTGTCAAAGGCCTTGGGTAGTCATTCTAGCTTTGGAGAGCAGCGCATATCATGGTTATTAGGTTGCTTTGCTCTATTGAGTTATGACACTTGCAAGTTACAACTAACTAGAAGATTTGATCATTTCTTTCATTCCAAGTTAATTGAATCCTCTTGTTTTCTATCTCCTCCATGGAGGTTCAACTTCATAAAGTAATTGTTTGTTTGACGTTTCTAAATTGCTGAATCAACAATTAGAAGTGCTTCTCACATATTCTAGATGAACCGGTGTTTACAACTTTACATATAGATGTAAGAGGATTTGTTTGGAAAGTAAGAATCCCCTTTGACATCTCTTGATCTGCAAAGAATTCTAGATGTCAAAGGGCTGCTCTCTTAATAGGAAAAATAATGGATCTCAGGGTCCCCAATGAAATGATTTTTTTCAAAAAATGCTTGTTCGGAAGATCTATCTCATGTCTGGTACTGCTTGTTTCCTGCAAAGACAATTTCAACTTTTCTAAATCATCTATTATAGTATTATGTCACTAGATATGATATCTGATATTCGATATGTGATCTGTTCCATGACAATTTTGACTCAATGAACAAAAGTCATACCTTGAATCATTTGCACATGGACCTAATATCTTATGTTGTTTATTCAAATAGCCATTCTTTGTTGGCTCGATTCTTAGTTGTAACTATCTTAATTTCTCAAGTATTGCTCTTGTTGTATTATATGTTCAGGCACCATTTCTTTCCATGGATCTTAATGCCCTTGCTTCACAACTTGAAAAGTTAGATGTATCCCAGAGGCTATTCATCGAAGCAGATCTTCTACCTACTGAGCTGGTATATCTATCTCCTATGGCACATAGCTTATAAATTCCACTCTAAATTATGCGGTAGTGTAATACATATATTTGGCAGAAACGATGGAAAACATACCAAAAACAAACCGAGCTTTCTTGCACAATATATTTCTTTTTCTTTCTTTTACTGATGAAGTCTACAGCTCCAACCGGGCATTGGATGCTATATTGTCTAACACGACCCATTGACGGGCCCATCTTCAAGAAATCTCTAGTTTACTTTTTTTTTTGCGAGGGGTTTATGGTTTCACACCTTTTTTAATGGCAAAGATGAATTGAGAGGAGTGAGCATCAATATCCAAAATAACTTGCAATAATACTTAATGCTTGGAATGAGTTAGAAAAAGTCATCAACTAGACATGATTGTTAGTTGGTGACATTAATGATCAAGGTTTTACACGATTCCTCGTCACCCCCAGATCGTGCATCAGTTATATACTGATATAGTAATATGAACTTTATCTTGTCTTAACCAAAACTAGGTCTCAGAATATATAGCTAAAGCGTGCAATTCATCGTAGTTTTCTTGATGTTTTAGTCAACAGCCTGCAGGTGATTCGGACGAGACAATCAGTCAGGATTCTGTGGAAGCAAAAGCTGATAGAAGTGCCGATCACATGCCCAAAGTTGTATATTCTACTGCAACAAGAAGCAATCTTTCATTTCAAAAAGATCCATATCAAGGGGTTGATGAAGTAGATGAACTATTAAAGTCAGTAAATGATGAATCAAATCAACTAGGAAATACTGATTTGAGTGGAATTCTAGACTGCATGGAACAATTCAAAGTTAATTCGGTACCAATATCAGAGCCGAAGAATTCAAAATTCGAAGCATCAGCAGCAGAAGCAGAGCTTGACATGCTCCTAAACTCATTTAGTGATGGTACTCATCTTGATTCCTCTACCATGAACCAAAAACACACTTTTCCTTTTCCAGTTTCAGATCGGGTCGGTTCTACCTCATACATGGATAGATCTATCACAAGTAATACCCCAACCACTGACCTTGAAGATACACTCGATGAGTTACTCGGCGAAACAAGGACTCCGACTAATCAAAAGGATTCAAAACCTTCATCTGTAGAAACAAAACCCGTTACTTCAGATTTTCCCTCTCTTGCTCCATCTTCTTCACATTCTGGTTCTAAAGTATTGGATGAGTTTGATTCATGGTTAGATACAATTTGAATTCTTGTAACTTCAAAAGTTTATGAACCTCAGCTCTTTTTGACAGGAGAAACAAGGAATGATATCTTTTAACCCAGTTAATATTTTGCATAATTCTCAAAAGGTGAATACAGTATTACTGAGATTATGGACAATATTTTTAACTTATGCAACAGATTAAGTACTACTGGATCAGCAGTGGAATATAACTTCTCTGATCACATCTGCTGACCACATTAAGTGGCAGCCTGCCTTGCCAAATGATGTCCTAAGAGTTTCTAAGATTAAGTGTTGCATTAATAATGCTCGTGTTAAGTCTTGTGTGTAGAGGCAGTAGGGGAAATATGGACCAAACGGGGTTTGTATACATAAAGATACACATGGAGTTGATCAACATTTCGATCAATAAGATTTGATGCAGGCAGCAACCTTATTTTGAGTTCAAATTAAACTTGTTTGTTCTTGTCCTTTATTCTTCATTTCCCTCCTCTGCCCACTACCACCACCTCTGACGACCACCACCATTTCGCTTTTCCTATCTTTTGCGCTCTTTCTCTTTCTTTCTCCTGCTCTTTCTATCTCTCTCTTTTACTGTTCTGACAAAATGGAAAGGTTTCCTTCGTCGGGGCACCCTTCGTCTGAGACGAAAGAAGGCCTCGACTGAAGCTCACCGAACCTTGTTTCGGTCACAGAACCCTCGAAGAGTGTTTTGTTGGAAATTATCATCGAGATCCTTTCGCCTCATATGAAAGCGGTTCCAGAGAAGGAAATCCTTCCTTTCACAGGAAGAGAGAGAGAGAGAGAGAAATGGTGGTAGGAGTCCGGAGGTGTGGGTGGTGGGTGGTGGGTGGTGGTTGGAGGTAGGAGATGAAATCACGGAGTAAAAACAAACAACTCAATGTTTGGACTCAAAACAGAGTTGCGCCAAAGGGGCGGCCTTAACATACTAGTCTCTGGAAACTTACTGGTCCAAACCACTGTTTCCAAGCAGGGGTGAAGCACCATTGGGCCAAAGGGGCATCCACCACCCACAACGGCAGGGTATACTTCTTATCTCTTCCATGGAAACTTACTCGTCCAAACCCTCAAAGGCGCTCACCAAGTCTAACCCCTAAGAGGCCCTGCCTAGAATTTATCAAATTCAAAAGGGTTAATTTCATTTTAGCCCCCTAAAGATGACCAGCTCACCAAAATGTCCCCCTAAAGATGACTAGCTTTCCAATTGGCCCCCTAAACTCTATTGACATCAACTTTTCCATCCACATTAATGACTTTATAATGTAAATCCCAACTTTGCCCCTTTCCTTTTTCCTAGTTTCTCCCACCCAGTAATTTATCTTCTCTCTCTTATCAATTTATTCTCTCTCTTCATCATTTTCATCATTTTGTACAACTACTTTCATTTTCTGTTGGAATCGGAGCCAATTTTGGCTCGACCCGACTCGTCAAACTCAGAAACGGAATGCACCATTGCGTTCGTCTCGTCGAGCTCTTCATTTTAGAGCCAAGAATCACTCAAATCCGATTCCGGATGAATGAGAAATTCAAGGTTAAAGTTTGCACGAAGATCGGTTGAAATAGGGATTAAATCGTCAAAGAGGACAAGTCAGATTGTGGACCGTTTGAGCAACGCACGCACGTCCACATCTGGACGGCTGGCGTTCGGTCCGCGGGAATCCGCGAGATCTAACAGCCACGCTCTCTGAGTGGCGGGACCGTGTCGGGATGGCGCTAGGCGCGTTGGATCAGCGAGATCCAACGGCCCGCGCTTACCCCGCGTCGGGCAGGAGGCGGGATCTCTTTAGATCCTCATCCAACGACCATCTTGACCCTCTGTTGTGCACGAATTCGGGACAAGGCCTCTCCATCTAACGGCTGCCGTTCACTCCGCGATTTCAAGCGAAATCTGAAGGCCCAGATTTGCACCGACTCCAAATTCAGTTTGAGTCCGCATATTTGAATGGTTATGTCTTTTGACCCCAAAAGGCAAATGCACCTATTCAATTCCTATATAAACCAACCAAACCCACTTCATTTTTCATCAATTCAATTCATTCTCTTCTTCTCTTCCCTTCTAACAATTAGAAGTACTGGTTTGTCTAGAATATCTAATTAGGAAGTATTTCTAGAAGTTCTGGTTAGACTAGAATATCTAGAAAAAGGAAGAAAGAAGTTTCGAGTGAAATTTGAATTTCGGAAGCATCTAGAAGATCATCCGCATTAGTCCAAGAGCTCATAATACTTACAAAGGTTCGTCCGCTTTCAGAATAAAGAAGTACCATCTTAAAACTCTGAAAGGAAAGTCGTTGTATCCCGAAGGCATACACCCTAACGTTAGGTACTGTTACGGGGGTGTAAAATGTCTTAGGGAAAGAGAATTTATTCTTGCCTCGACTACATTAACACCTATCTCGGTTAGCCCGAAAGAAGGAATATTGATAAATCATTATTCTTTAATAGTTTATCTCTCTATAAGTTAGAGAAAGGAAACTCTGTCTAAATCAAGCCAAGACAGAGAGAAATCGACTTCTCGATTGATAACCAGAGAAACAACAATCTTAAGACATTTTATAACGATTATTTCTCTGGTTATAAGATATTAATTTGATTTACTTTCTGTGTGTTTCAGAAAAAAGAAATGGCACGAACAAGAACTACTCTACGAGTTATTCCGCCTAACACCAACAATGGGGAAAAACCAGAGAAGTTCAAGGGAACTGACTTCAACCGATGGAAGTTGAAGATGATGTTCTACCTAACGACATTGGGTCTGGTTAAATACTTAACCGAAGAGAGACCCGCCCATGCAGAAATAGAGGATGAGGCGCAACGTACCGCTGAAATAGATGCATGGAAACAAGAAGACTTCTTGTGCAAGAACTATATCCTGAACAGTTTAGACGACGGACTCTACAATCTATATTCGGTTATAGAAACGTCTAAACAACTGTGGGACACCCTTATCAATAAGTATAAAACTGAAAAGGCGGGTGTCAAAAAGTTCATCGTAGGACGATTCTTGGACTACAAGATGACTGATTCAAAAGCAGTTATGACCCAAGTCCAAGAACTGCAGAGTCTCCTACAGGAACTACAGGCAGAGAACATGATAATGAATGAACCTTTCCAGGTCCGAGCTCTGATTGAAAAATTACCCACGGGGTGGAAAGACTTTAAAAATTATCTCCGCCACAAGAATAAGGATATGAGTCTTGAAGAACTCATCCTAAAGCTTCGAATCGAAGAGGACACTCGCATTGCCGAGAAGAACTCTGAAAGACTCTCGAATGTGAACGTCGTAGAGACCGGTCCAAGTAAGAAGCGTAAGCATCCGTCTAAAGACGGAGGAAAGCCGAAGAAAAAGACCAGGTTCGGCCAATGTTACAACTGTGGCAAAAGAGGCCATCTGGCTAAGGAGTGTCGTTCCAAAACCGGCAAAAGACATAAGAAGGCGAATGACCAAGCCTCGCTGGTAGAAGACACCGAAACTCAGAATCTGTGTGCTATGATTACTGAAGCCGAAGAAGTGACTGAGAAACTTCAAAACTTAAACCTCTGTGCAGTGGTATCTGAAGTTAACCTGGTTAACAACCAGAGAGAGTGGTGGGTCGACACCGGAGCAACTCGTCACATTTGTGGTGACAAAAGCCTCTTCTCTTATAACGAAGTAGGTGAAGGAGAAACCCTGTTCATGGGAAACGACTCAACCACCCAGGTTAATGGTCTAAGCTCGCACAAATAGCACAAACCGGGTTAATGGTCTCCATGATCCTTTCTCCACTAACTTCATGTAGATACCTAGACTCGACTCTTTGAGTGGAATCATCCAGTCGGGAATTGTCATCACTAAATGAACCGTTCATATATGCTTGTCGATAGTCACGACGACTTCGACATGGTCGATCAATACTAATGGAGCTACGGTTATCATCACATGACAAATCCATACATGAAGGTGTGGTCATCCCAAATTCTTGTCGATAGTCTCGAAGACTCTTACGGGGTTGATTACCATCATGCTTATAATCCCTAAGACCATATTCATCACGAGTCTGATCGACTCCATACATTCGTCGATATTCACCCATGGTCATCCTAGGTCGGTCAGGTTCAACTCGCCTATTCCTATCACTAGTAGGACCGTTCCTATATAAGTTTGAGTAGTCCTGATGACTTGTAGATGGTCGACTAGTGCTGGAAAGAGTTAGCATAAGGTCATTCTCATTAAATGACCAACGTGCCATGATCTCACAATGTTCAAGGATACTAACACACAATCACAAAATGGGAACTAACACTTATATACTAAACAATCACACACAAGTAAAAAGCATGAGATAGAATGCGATACTATCGAGTGCTCCTCTCTTTCGTTCGCCTTTCTTCTTAAGCTTCTCGATTCCTTCCTTTTCTTTCGCCTTTATGTCACTTTTGGCTCTTTTCTTGAAACGGTGCCTAAAAAGAAAAAAAGATAAGAAACTTAAAAAACAAATAAAATAAAAACGTCTAAGAAGCAAATAACACTAAACTAATGAACAAAACAAACAAACGATACCCTAACTACTAAACCTATCCCTGGCAGCGGCGCCAAAAACTTGATGCACCCGAAAAGGTTGCACACCCAAGCGGAGGTATCAAGAAGTAATCCGGCAAAGCCGGGATCGATCCAAGGATAGGAAGGTAGTTTGGATATCGAAGGGTCTTATCCCTCGGTCTAGATATTAAAATCTAAATTAGACAAAAAAGGAGAGAAACAAGGATAAATGGGGGGTTGAAAGATTGGTTTATAAGAAATAAAGAAAACAAATAAAACTACTAAACAATAAAAGTAAACGGGCGAGAGAGATTCGAGAGAAGAGTCGGAGGAACAAGAGTCGGGAAACAACAAATAGGTGAGAGAGGTGTCGAAATCCGGGAATCCATAATGATAAACCTATGACTACGTATGATCCAATCTAATGTGTCGAAGTAGAATCGATGTTCGACTCCTAAAGTAGATGTCTCTAAGTACTACGTATATCCGGAGATCATACTTAGTCAAACAAACATCATAATCGGTTAAACCCGAGTCAACGAGGGTGTTGTCTAGTCGCCTAACTATGTGAAGTGCATGACAAGACACATGAAATTATGACTTAGACTACGATCGAAATCGAATACTTCGTTTTGTCTATTAACTATGCGAAGTGCTTGACAAGTGATGCACCCGAAAAGGTTGCACACCCAAGCGGAGGTATCAAGTAGTAATTCGGCAAAGCCGGGATCGATCCAAGGATAGGAAGGTAGTTTGGATACCGAAAGGGTCTCGTTCAAAGAGTTAAGTATCACAAACTAACTTAGACTAAGGCGGAAAAGAACAAAGATAACTGGGGGGGTTTTTATATGAATAAGTAATAAGAGATGAAAACAAGTAAAGCTAATGAGATAATCTAATGTAAATAAGCGAGAGAGATTCGAGAGAAGAGTTGGAGGAACAAGAGTCGGGAGACAACAAGTAAAGAGGTGTCGAAGTCCGAGAATCCGATGTGGTGAACTTACAACTAGGTATAGTCTGATCGAATATATTGATGTAAATCTAGTCTCGATTCCTAAGGTGGACGTTCATAAGCACTACGTATGTCCAGAGATAATACTTAGTCAAACAAACGTCATAAACGATTAAAACCGAATCATCAAAAATGTCGTCTAGTCGCCTAACTATGTGAAGTGCATGACAAGACACATGAAAATTGAATTTAGACTACGATCGATATCGATCACTTTGCCGAATCGATTAACTATGCGAAGTACTTGATAAGACACATGAAAAACGATTGAAACAAGCAATCAAAATAAGAGAACATCAATTTATTATCAAAACATTAAATCATATTAAACATAATCACGAATTCATCACATTCATCTCATATAATCGACACACTAAAGTTAGCTAAACATGGTGATTGAATAAGAAATGGAAAGAAAATGATTAGAGAATCCCCATTTTTCGATGTGGTTCGAGGCTAAGATCGTCGGAAAATATGAGTAGTTAAGGTGCAGCCGATCTCCCCTTAGCAAATTTATGGGTTCCCCATAGCGACCGTCATCATCTTCTCCCTTTAAAACTCAACCTCCATTAAAGCTAACCCTAGCTTTCTCTCTCTAGAAATCTTAGCCCAAAACCAAAATCAAACACATAGGAAGCAAGCCAATGACATGGGGAACAAAAGCCCTAAGTTTTCCGTCCAAGAAGATGGCCGGAAAACCTAGAATAATCCGGCCAAAGAAGCATGTGAAATCCGGGCAAAAGATGAAATCCGGCCAAAAGATGAAATCCGGCCAAATAAGCTTATCCCGTGCTCTTGTGAACGTCCCGAGCCATAGCCGCACCATCCACAGCCGTCCCGTGCAAGATCGTTGCTGTCCCGTGCTCCCGTACCAAGTTGCTGTGCCGGAACAGCAGCTGTCTTCCCGAGCTGCTGTGCGGACAGTAGCTCGGGCTGCTGTGCGGACAGTAGCTCGGGCTGCTGTGCGGACAGTAGCTCGGGCTGCTGTGCGGACAGTAGCTCGGGCTGCTGTGCGGACAGTAGCTCGGGCTGCTGTGCAGACAGTAGCTCGGGCTGCTGTCCGGTCTTGCTGCTGTTGTTCGGTGGCCGTCCCGTGCTCCATGGCCATCCCGAGAAGCTCCTATGGTCGCATCCCGAGAAGCTCCCGTGCTCCATGGCTGTCCCGTGATAAACTCGGAGTTCTCTTGTGCGCCGGCCTTGCTTGGCCGGCCAAGCTTGGCCGGCTGCCTCCTTCTTCCTCTTTTGCTCTCTCTATCAAACTATCACTTCAAGAACAAAAAACCCTAGAACCCCTTTCTCCCTCTCTTCCTTGCTAGAAGATGATGAATAGTGCCCCCCTTTTGACCAAAAAGGTGCCCATAGAATCTCTATTATTCTCTTCCTCTTTGGGCTCTTGGGTTGGGCTTCTTTCTAAAGCAAGGGAGTGCCTTCATCGAATCGTTGTTTCAAGACCGAACCTCGGCTTCTTTCCTTCACAACTTCTCCGTCCGAACTCTGAATCGACTTCCGTTTTCACTGTCGGACTCGTTATTGACTTCACTTGTTGTTTGACTTCTGACTTTGACCAAAATGACCAAAATACCCCTGGTGCTATTTTCTTCCCTTTTGCCGCATAAGATGAAAATGTGATAATTCGCTCTCTTTATTCCGAATTACACGCCAAACTCCAAATAAACTACCTAGCAATAAAAACACATAAATAATTAGAAATAAAACTCGAAAAGAACTAACTAATCAAAGTTAAGTGACCTAAATGTGGCATTTTCACGCCACATCAACAAGACACATGAAAATACGATCAAAACGATAATCGAAATAAATGAACATTAATTTATAATCAAAACATCAAATCATATTAAACATAATCACGAATTCATCACATTTCATCTCATATAATCGACATACTAAAGTTAGCTAACATGGTGATTGGATAAGAAATGGAAAGAAAATGATGAGACCCCCCCCCCCTTTTTCGATGTGGTTCGAGGCTAAGATCGTCGGAAAATATGAGTTTTTAGTTGCAGCCGATCTCCCCTTAGCAAATTTCTGGGTTCCCCATAGCGACCACTATCATCTTCTCCACTTAGAACACAACCTCCATTAAAGCTTAACCCTAGCTTTCTCTCTCTAGAAATTTTAGCCCAAAACCAAATCAAACACAATGGGGAGCAAGACCATGGCATGGGGAGTAAAAGCACTATGTTTCCGGCCAAGAAAGCTTGAAGAATCCAGCCAAAATGAGGAGGTTAAATCCGAGCAACTCAAGAACATGGAGGTCCCGAGCTAGCTCAAAGCCGTCCCTTGCTAGATGTGAAGAACCGAGCAGCTACACGTGAGATCCGGCCGGACCTTTGCTGCTCCCGAGCTGCATCTCCTATGCCGTGCACGCTCCAGCCCGAGTGTTGAAGTCCCGAGCAGCAGCTATAGTGTTCGATCTGCTCCTTTCCCGAGCTGCTGCTCGGGCGCTCTAGTTCGTACCGGCCAAAGCTTTGGTCGGTCTACTCCTCTCTTACTCTCTTTCTCTTCAAATTCTCACAAAGGACTAGAATACCCTCGGACTTCTTTCTTTCATATCTTCCCCGTCCGAACTCCGAATTGAATACCGTTTTCACCGTCGGACTCGTCATTGACTATACTTGTCATTTGATTTGCCTGAAGTCTTTTTCTCTCATTTTCGGCACATGAAATGATAGTGATAATTCGCTCATTTTATTCCGAATCACACGCTTAACTCCAAAATAAGTACCTAACATGAAAAACACATAAAATATTATTGATAACACTCGAAAAGGACTAATTAGTCTAAGTTAGGCTCTCCAAATGTGACATTTTCGTGTCACATCATTTCATATAAACATCCTCATCAAAAATGCCATGGAGAAAAGCATTGGATACATCCAACTGCTTAATGCACCAATGATTAGAGATAGCAATAGAAAGAACAGTCCTAATGGTTGTAGCTTTTACAACTGGACTAAATGTTTCTGAATAATCAATTCCACTTTGCTATTTGAATCCCTTAGCTACAAGTCTGGCTTTATGCCTTTTTAGAGATCCATCAGCTCTATGTTTCAACTTGTAAACCCATTTGCAACCCAGAATATTCATAAAAGGTTGAGGAGGGACCAAAGACCAAGTTTCATTCTGTTGAAGAGCTGAGAACTCTTCTGCCATTGCCTTACACCATTCATCATCCTTAGAAGCTTCTTTATAATTAAAAGGTTCAACCTTTTCAGTAAGAAGTGTCATAAGGAGGAATGAATTGAGTGATATACCACAAAATCAACAACACACTTAGGCTTAACAATACCATTGCGAGCCCTTGTAGTCATAGAGTGTTGAGTTGCAGGTGGCATAGGACCATTGATGTTAGGAGAAGGTGCTAACTCAACCATTGTACCATCATCAACTGGAGCAGTCTCGACTATTGGATTATCAACCATTGGAGTAGGAACAACAGGAAATACCATGGGCATAGGTAAAGTCACTATGTCTTGACCCAGAGAAGAGGAAGAGTGAGAATCAGCAAAGGGAGAATGTGATTCATGAAATACCACATTCCTAGACATATAAATCCTGTGTGTGTTGAAATCAAAACACTTGTATCCCTTATACATAGGACTGTGCCCCAGAAAAACACATAACACAGACTTGGGGCTCAACTTATCCTCCCTTAAAACACCAAGGTGAGGATAACAAACACACCCAAATACCTTGAGATGAGAACAATCTGGTTGCTTTTGAAACAAAACCTCATAAGGACTCTTAAAGTCCAATACCTTGGAAGGTAACAAGTTCATGATGTGAACAGCTGTGGAGAAGGCCTCAAACCAAAATTCTTTGGGAAGAGGTGCTTGAAAAGAAAGGGTATTACCAATGTCAGTGATTTGTCTATGTTTCCTCTCAGTCCTTCCATTCTGTTGTGGTGTATAGGGACAGGAACATCTGAATTGAATACCACACTCATCAAGAAAAGATTTAAACATACCCTTAGCAATCTCAGGAGCACCATCACTTTGAAATGAGACAATATTTGTACCAAACAAGTTCTCACTGGTAGCCTTGAAATGTTTAAAACAGCCAATACTATCAGACCTTTCTTTCATGGGATAAATCCAACTATATCTACTAAAATCATCAAGAAATAAAATGTAGTATCTTCCATCTGCTTTAGTAGAAATAGGAGTAGGACCCCACACATCACAGTGTATAAGTTGTAAAAGGGACTGTAGAACAACTCTCTGAATAAGAAAAGGGAAGACACTTGCTTTTTCAAGGGTTACAGAACTCATCTTCTATAGTTGTAGACAAATCAATTAACTTAGAATGACCAAGTTTCTTAACAATAGAAGAGGCTGGATGACCCAACCTTCTATGCCAGACAGAAGTAGAAGCAGCTGTAACAGCAACTAATGCTTCATGATCAGTAGAAAAATCAATAGGATACAAATTGTTGATCATAGGGCATGTTGTTAAGGTCTGATTACTCCACAAATCCTTGATGTTATATCCCCAAGGAAGAAACTCAATTGAGCAAAGATTATCCTTGGTGAATTTTAATATAGAGAGTAAATTTCTCTTAATCTTTGGAACATGAAGGATATTATTCAACTTGAAATTATGTGTTGATTTCAAAAGTTGAGTATGACCAGTATTCATAATAGGAATATTCAATCCACTACCTACCATAACAAACTCAGTACCAACATAAGATTTTGGTTCAAAAATTACCTCTGAATCATTAGTCATATGACTGGTGGCGCCTGAATCAGCAAGCCAGATTGAAGAATCAGTATTGTGCAAGGAGACAAGACCTTCTTCTGCTTGTGGAGCATAATCAATTGCATCATGATATAGAAAAACTGAATATGTATCATCATAAGCCTCATTATCAGATTCGTTGAGAAGAATAGCAGTGTTACATTCTTCAAAACCTTTATCTTCCTGAGCTGAACTGGTTTTAGTGAAATAACCACCATTTTTAGATGAATTTGAGTTGTTATAAGGCATATTAGGTGGAGCATATCTATATCTGCATTTTCGAGCTAAATGCCCCCATTTGTGACAAATTCCACAAGGAATTGTTGAGAAATCAAAATTCTCAGCTTTAAAGGTCTGTAAGGGTTGTACTTGATTTTGGTGATGTTGATTTTTCGCTTGTAATACTTGATTTTGCGATTTTGGAGTCAAAGATTGATTGTTCTCCTGACTCTGTTTAGAATTTTTAGTCTGATTCGATTGTTGATTCGAATTTGACTGTTGTTTCATTTGATTTCGATAATTTTGATAACTCTTATGAGTTTGGTTTGGTTTATACTGATTGTTCTTGACATAGAAAGCTAGGTTTTGATCATCACTCTCTTGAGACTTCATCCACTGCTCATGCTGAATTAATCTTGACTTAAGTTCAACAAAAGTAATCTTTCCTGGTCGATTTTGCATAGTAACAACAAATTGACCATAATCTTTACCTAATCCTTGCAAAGTATATCGAATAAGTTCCTTCTGACTAACCTTATCATTAACTGAAGTCAAGGAATCCGATAATTGCTTGATCTGACGCAAATATTCAGTAACAGTAGAAGTTCTCTTGATATTTTGAAGTTCCTTACGAAGAACATCCACCTTTGATTCGATTTCTTCAGTATAAGAATTCTGTAAATAGCACCAGATCTCTCTTGTTGTTTGTAACCCTAGAATATCAGATGAGATTGAATATGAAAAAGTTGCTTTTAAGCAAGATTTCACAAAACTATCTTGCTTTCCCCAAATCGCGTATTCAGGATTGAGTATTTCTCTGTTATTTTCAACAATCACTGGATTAGGTTGAGTAAATGATCCATCAATATAACCGATCAGATCATTACTCATCATCATCGAATCTATCTGATCTTTCTAGACGAGATAGTTCGAATCATCGAGCTTTATAGAAATGTAATTGATTATATTCGACATTGAAGGAAGAATTGGAAGAGATGAGGAAGACGATGAAGACTCCATTATTGATTGCGGAAGCTTTCGTGTTCAATTAGAATGGCTCTGATACCATGTAGAATTTTAGAGAGAGAGTGAAGAAGAAGATTCAAATTTATTAGCAAAATGAACTAGTAATTACAATTATTCCTCTCATCTCTTATTTATAATGTTTAGAGAGCGAAAATAGAGTGGTCGTTAGGCAGTTATAGAGAGAGAAAGAGTCTGTTACAAATGTAACAGAAATTCAAAACAAATACAACTGAAATGTAAATGAAATGAATTTTCATTTCCTTATATCTTCCCAGCCCTCCTCTCTGCTCTCTCTCTTTCACGCAACCTCTCTCGCTGTCTTCATCTTCATCTCTCGCATGCCTCTCTGTCTATCTTCATCTTCATCTCTCGCAGGCCTCAAGCCCTCAACGAAGACTCATAAATCCAGATGTAAAGCGCCTTATTTTGGGGGTTTTCGGTTTTAAGCAAATTTAACTCAAATTGCCATACAGGTCAGTGAAATTTATTTTTCTTTACTCAAGAATGGTATGAATTTTTTTTCCATATGTTGTAAAAATCTAGGGAGAATTACTGAAACCCCCCAACTCTGATAATGCCTTTACTGAAACCCCCCACTTTAATTAGTAATTACTGAAACCCCCCAACTCCGTTTGATTTAACTTTTATATTTTAAATATTACTTTCTTGCCCTCTTACGTTTTACCCCCACTTTTGATAATTCGTTTACTGAAACCCCCCACTTTTATTAGTAATTACTGAAACCCCCCAACTATTTGAAATGAATGGAGAAGCTCAAAATGGATGACCAAGATGACACAAAATTATGGCCGTTTTTTTACCGTTTTACACCTTTTTGAGCCTTATTTTTTCTATTTAAACCCATGAAACCACCCTACAAACTTCACCCCTACCATCTCGAGCTCATAATGTATGTCGTCACGAAGCTTTTAGCTAAACCAAATCACTAGTAGTTGTAAACTTCAGACAAATAGCAAATTTCAGACATATCCAACGACATGAAGTGCAAACATTAACAAAATTAACAGTATCACATTATTCGGTTCAGACTACTTTCTCTCGGTTAGTAATATGATGTTCCTAATCACTTAAGTATCGCTAAAGTATCACTAATAGGACGTAGTTGTAATTGTAGTCCCAAGACAGACAAAGAAAAATGGGTGAATTATGAAACTTAAAACAACCATAAACATAGGAAAATAAAACAAAGAAGGAAAGAAAAAGATGAATACATGTTGGTTGATGTTGGTGGGGTAATGAAGAAAGAAAGAGAGAATGGTTTTTGAAGTAAGGGAGAATTACTGAAACCCCCCAACTCTGATAATGCCTCTACCGAAACCCCCCACTTTAATTAGTAATTACTGAAACCCCCCAACTCCGGTTTTAGTAAATGGTCTTTTGGACATTTCACTCTCTCTAACGGCACAATACCGTTAAATCAAACGGAGTTGGGGGGTTTCAGTAATTACTAATTAAAGTGAGGGGTTTCAGTAAAGGCATTATCAGAGTTGGGGGTTTCAGTAATTCTCCCAAAAATCTACACCATAGTTGGTTTTCCTAAAAAGTGGAAGAGCATTTAGTATTTGGTTTCTTCTTGAACAGTTTAGGGTTTTTGGACACTTCATATTGTAGATTTAACTCAAATTGAAGGTTCTTCAAAACTAGGGTATTTGGTTAAGTAGATTTTTCACAAACCATATTCTTTTTTAGGATGTTAAGGTTTGTTATTTAGAGTTTATGTTATTTAGGTTATTAGGGTTTATGTTATTTAGGTTTCAATCTATTTCAATGCTGTTATTTAGGTTATTTAGGGCTTCGATTTAGGTTTCAATATGATATTTGGTTGACTAGATATGGTTCTTGCAAACTATGGTTTTTGGTTCTTCATTATGCTTCTACATTTAGGTTAATTTCTCAAACTCTAATCGAGAAAAGAATGTGGGATTATAAGTTCTCTTTGTATGATTTGATATAAATTCCATACATTTAGGTTAATTTCGAGCAAGCAAATTGATAATGGAGTTGGTATATTCTTCGATCGATGAAGAAGAATTTGATACATTTTGTCCCTCTCTCTCCCTCTCGCACACACTCAAAAGATCGAGTTTGGGTTTTCTCTCACCACCTCCGGGTCTTTGTTTCTCTCTACTAGTTGCAGTCTTCTCTCCCCACACACACAAAACCTCTTTGATTTAAGGCTTTAAAACATAACCTCTTTTTCTTTCTCGATATAGGGTTCTGGTTTAGGACTTCCAAAAAGATCGAGATTTATGTTATCTTTCAGTTCATATTTCATTGGTTCATCTATTTTTTCTACTTGGTTTTTTTTCATTTGTCTGAATTTAGTTGATGTTACGTTTATAAAACTCTTTGGTTGGTTATTAATGGTGATATGTTAAAGTTTGTCTATATCACTATGTTAATTTGAACTCTATGTGATTTTGGTTGCTAAAATATTTTGCCCTATTATAGCTGAAATGTTTTGGCTTATTATATGTTTGTATGTCCTTCATTATTATATCACAAACTTAAGTTGTTTTTCTTTTTAATTTACAGTTTCTTCTAAATTCGGACGATCTTCAACAGTGTTGTTCGTCAGATCTTTCTGATACGGGTGAGTAAGTGCTTCTACTTCGGCTCTGCTCACTGTTGTATTTGCCTCTTTAGAACAGTTAACCGGGAGTCGAAACGTAATTTGGTGTTGTTATATCACAAACTTAAACTGGTTTTTTGTTAATTTACAGTTTCTTCTAACTTCAAACGATATTCTATTGGTGTTCTTCGTCAAATTAGTCTGCTACGGGTGAGTAGTTTCTTCTACTTCTTTGCTCACTGATTTCATATATTTCCCTCTGTTTATGTAGTTTAACTGAATATCTATAATTGAATGCATTGTATTTTTATTCAATTTAAAATTTTTGTCTATATAATTTATTTCATTATCTTGCTGTGAAGCATTATCTTTCTCTCGCTAGCTGATTTGGTCTGAAGGTATGTTTCCTTCTCTCTGAATTTGTTCTCTTTCATCTTAGATTCATCTTTTTTTTTTATTGTGTATAGCAGATTGATCTTTCTCTCTGCATTTGATATCATTTGGAGGTTCTTTTTTCTCTCTGCAACTCTTCTCTCTTTCATATGAATCCATGGTTTTTTAGGGCTTCAAAATCATTCCACCTTCAAGTTAAAATGAAACTATTACTCTGAATCTAAACCAAATTTAGTTAATTGAAGCCACTAAGTTTGAAACTCAACTATTTAAATTATGTTTAAATCATAACTTTGAAGTAAGAAAATGAAATTTTACTTCTGCACTCCTTATATTTGATGTTTTATCTCATTTAATTTTGCTTACATGTTTCTTTTGATCTCTTTATATATTATGTAGTGTGAATTGTCCCTGAAAATAGAAAGGTTCCTTGCAAGCTAACTTTAAAGTGAGATTTTATTCTACTTTTGTTTCTTTAGTTATCGTTAGTTTTTAAGTTTTCACCATGGTTAGGTTTTACTTGTATTTTTTTAATCTTTCTGTATGAATTGACCTAATTTCTGTTCATTCCAACAATTATTCGATGTACCAGTAAAATGTTAGTAACAATATTTTTGATCCTCAGAAACAAAACATCTCTGAACTTATGACGATGAATTTTGGAAACCCTTATCATTTTTGTACAATTGTTTATTGTCTTTTGCTGACGTAGCAACTCCCTTGAGTGAGGCAAGTCTTGCCTTAATTTTGAGTGTTTTTTTATATTCTTGTTAAGTCAGCTAAGGTTCATGTCATTTTTTAATAGTTCTTTGTTAAGCCAGTTAAGGTTCACCGTTCACGTCATTTTGAATAGTGAAATAGTAGTGACCATTTCTGTGATTCATCTTATCATAATTCATATTAATTTTAGTTGATTGGGAGGGCATAATATATTAATCTCATTTTCATAAAATCTATATAGTTGATGTCGGTCTCGGTCCGACCGAAGGCCGAGACCGAGACGAGAGCGAGACGGACCGAGATTCTCGGCCGAGACAGCAAGTGTAGCTGTTAGCTAATGGCCTACTACTAAGGCACTACTTAGGCATAAAATAAATCATAATCTACTAAAATTAGGTTCTTGTGTTCTTTACTTCTTTATTAGTTCTTAATTCTAGTTTTTACTACTTATTCTAACCTAATAATTGTATAAATAAATCCTAATCTACTAAAATTTTGAAAGTTTCGAAAGAGTTTTCAAAGTTTCTATAAGGTATAAAACCTAAAAATTCTATGTAGTATTATTGCTATTTATATTAGATCTATTGGGAATACAATAAGTAGTTAAGATTTAAGAAGACAATAAACAGTAGTACACAACTAGGTATAAGAGTTTTTCAAAAAAAAAAAAGTTCTAAATATTTATAAATTACTGTCTCGACCGAGTTTCGCCGATAATCTCGGCCAAACCCTAACTCGGGGTCTCGGCCGAGTCTCGTCTCGGGAGAGGACCGAGACGAGACCCGAGATCCTCGGCTGTCTCGGCCGAGACCAACCACATAGCATAAAACATGATTTTTGCATTTCCTTTATCAACATTTTTGTTGGTAAGACCTTTTATTAACATTTTGTCACGTCTCTCTCTCTCTCTCTCTCTCTCTCTCTCTTTATGTAGTTTACTAAATTTTTTTGCCTCTTGCTCTCTACAGTTTTGGTGAATGCTTTGCCTCTTAAGTTTCAGTGAGACTTTGTGCTTCCTCTATGCCTCTCTCACACAACCCTCTCTCATCTCAGGTATTCTCTCCTTCTCTCTCTGTGGCTCTTTCTCTCGCACGCACATGGAAAATCTTTCTCGCACAAACATAGAACCTCTTGAGGTAGGTTGGTGTGTGTTTGGTTGATGATTGACGATGCTACTAATTTTGTTGACTTAATTAGGGCTTCATAGTTATGCTACTCATTTGCCTTCTCTGGTATTATAATTAGGGTTTTTTAGATTCATGGGATGTTCAGCCCTAATCCTTTGTTGCCCTGTACTTCAAGCCAGACTGAGAAATTAACTGAAGTGGATTTCCAGACCATCTAGGCATCTATCTTATTAATCATCCAAACAATTTCACATGCTTTTTAGTGATTAATAGAGATTAGTTTGGTACTAACCTAATGTCAACAATCAACATTGAGCATGTGTTTAGTTGATATAATGGTCGATGTTAATGGTGATTTAGGCATAATTTAGTTTCAATATGTTTCTTTTGTTTTAGGTCATCTTTATAGAACTCCGTATGATTGAAACTATCCTATTACCAATATTTAGTTTTAATTCTCTTTTTTGTCTATAAAACTCTTCATGCAGTTTCAATCTATTTTTATGCCTTGCGGATTAATGATGAGACCTCTTATAGAACTCTTCATCTGTCATTTATCTATATAGATTTTGTACCATTTGCTCTTCGAGTTTCTTAAGGCTTCCTGAAATAGTGCAAAACCAACTTGGCAAATGTGTTTTGCATTTAGCAAACAGTTTTCTTTATAGATAGCTATTTTCTATAGTTTCTCGATAAATATGTTATGGAAGACAAATGAATCAAGTTACACCATTAAGACAGTCGAGCTCATAGTTGAAGGTAGTTTTGTGCAAGAAAGGAAGAAATATGCTAAGTAACAGTAAATGTCTAGTGGATCTTATATTTTTCGTCTCTTTGTAATCCTACCATCTCAAGAGAAGAAACATAATTTTCTGTAAAACATGTATTCATCCCATTCTTTGTGTATTTTTCACTTTTCACATGTTTGTTTTTTTACTCGAAAAAAATCTTAAAATAACTTCTCTATATATCAATCTTAATTTCAGTGACATTAAGCCTTTGTAATATCGTCGCAACGTAGCGGAACCACATGTGGTCTAGATTAAACTCAAAATTTAGTTATCTTTGATTAAGTGTATCGCCCCAAATTTACAGTTCTAATCCATCGTTTTGTTGGTCTCTTTTGCAGGTTGAAGTTTAAGAACAACCAGACATTTGTTGTGCAGGAATTTATGCTATATAAATCAACAGTCTCACCTTCACATTTGAAGAAATCTTAGTCACCCAAATTTTACCATTTTCCTCTTTCAGGCATTGGGATTTCTATATTTTGGTGAAGGTAATTGTTTTCAACTTTGCGGATAAGTACCAAAACAGTTTAATTATTTATAAGTTCGGTTTCACCATAACAACATTTCAATAACTTTTGTACCTTACATTCACATTGAGTAAGGTATTTCAAGAAATGTCTGACTGAATTTTGGCTCTGATTCTCACTAGGTTCCAGTTTCTCCCCTTTTTCTCTTTATTTTCTCAAAAGAATCTCCTGTAAATTTTGTGATTTGTTCTTCGTTATGTTTTTTTACATTTTGGATGTTAATGTTACCAGGTGTTAGAGTATTCTGATTATGAATGTTTAAATGTTTGATTATGTTGCCTTAAGTGATAATATTTAGTCTACACATAGATCCGCCCCTGGGTATGTGATTATGTTGCTTCCTTTGTCGGTACATCTTTAGGTCGACAAGCAACCAAGGTCTCCCTCTCTCTCTAGAAACTAATTTCTGATGTTAATGTATATTTTGATCTTGAAGAAACAATTATGGTCTCTAAATCAGAGTTACGAAGAGAGTATGAATCTCTTAGGTGAAACCCTAGATTTGAGTTATTCAATGTTTCTTATGGCGTCTTTGATTTGGAGGAGGAATTTGAATGTAATGGTTTTTCATTGTTTCATTGAGATAGGAAGAGTGAGAGGGAAAGAATAAAAAAGAGAGAGATAGAGAGGACGAGTAGGAGAGAGGATGAGAGAAGGAGATGAAGATTTAGGGGCAGAAATCAAAAGAACTAATTTTTGGACTGAAAATGAATATGTTCCTTAAGTATTTATTTTCCAGAGATTTTTCTTTATTCCCAAAGCTGCTGCCACTTTCATTTCTTAGAGCATCCCAATGGTTGCATCAAAAAAGAATCTTCACCAAATTATTTGGTGTTTCAGATTTTTGAACCCAAAGACAAAACTCTAAACGTCTCACCAAATCACTATTCATCACACCAAATTTCATTTTTATCATTTTTATTACTCATTTTTTATATAAAATAATATAACAATGAATTTATTAAAATAGTAATAAGAGTTATTAGGCTTAAATTACAAATTAAGACCATTACGACATTTTATTGTTTTATGGGGACCAGATATAAATATTTGATGGGGACCAAATACAAACATGAAAATGAGTTAAGGGAATAAAAAATAACATACTCCCTCAGTCCCAAAATGAATGACCTAATTTCTATTTTGGGTTGTCCCATTTTAGTGTCCTATTTATAAAAATAAAGAAAGAAACTTTTCGCTCTTCCCAATAATACCCATTACTATACATTTAATGACAACTTTATTTAAAGGTAAGTTCAAGTTTTTCATTGTAAATTATAATAGTTAACGAGGATACAATTGGAAAAACTATGTTATTTTTGAAAGTCAAACACTAATTAATGATGTTCCCTTAATAAGTTAGGTTTTCAAAATAGGTCATTCTTTTTGGGACGGAGGGAGTAAAAAGGATGGAATATCAACTAAAAATAATGAGGGGCCTACTATCCCACCATTTTGGTGGCATGAACAGTGACCGATCATATTTATTCATGGCACTGGTGATCTCCAGTGCCATTGGGGATGCTCTCAGTTGTTGTAATAGGCCAAAAAGAAAGCATGTTACCACAACCAGCACTAAAGAGCAAAAATTTTAGATTTTATCTCGTAGTTCTTCTTTTTCTCTCTATCGAGCCCACATTTGTTCCTCTGATTTTTTTTCTCTGTTACCTTGTAGGCAATGAGAGTTGAAATTGATGGTTGAAATTTTTAAGAATCCCTAAAACTAGCTCCTAAATCCAACGACAAAGTCATCGCTGCATAGTCTGACAACTCCTATGAGTCTGGTTATATGGGTGCGCTTTGCACTCGGGTTAACAATTTTTAAAAGGAGGCCAACTCGAGCTGTCTAGGCAGGTACTACCTACTACGGATTTCGGGCTCAACATTAGACCATCGAACCCAACGTTCTGGGTCAGATATCAGGTGGCCATGTTAGATTTTTGTTGAGAAACGAACAAAGATAACAGAATTAGCTACTACTAATACAAAAACCTTCCGGGAGATCATTAACTGAGTGCCACTTCCAGTTACCCATATTCCTTCGGCCCCATTTAGCTAATTGATCTGCTTGGTTGTTACCTTGTGTTGGGATGTACGAGTAAATCACCTCATTGAAATTTCTAGCCAGTTGGTTGATGAGCGTCATATGCTTTTCGGATTGCCATTGAATCGTTGAAACTTCATTCGAAAGTCTCCAAATAATATTCTGATTATCACTCTCAATATGAAGATGTTGAATTTGACATTGATTTGCCCACTGTAACGCTTTGATTATAGCCCAACATTCACATTATTCCGAGTTCTGACCCTTAATATTGTCTGACGCGGCTGCAATGAAGTTTGCCTGGTCGTCATACATGATGCACCCAATACCTGCTACCTCAGTGACAGATATGAAGGAAGCTTCTACTTTAATTTTCATAAAAGGCGAAATAAGCGGAGACCATTGAATTTGGTTAGAAACCTCTTGTTTGCTTATTTTCCTAGTAATAATAGGTGGCCAAGCTAGATTCCCACCCGTGATGTTGTGCTTGTGCATTTATAATGAATAGTCTTTGTCTTTTTTTTTTTTAAATAATAATAATAATCTTTGGGGTTGTCCCTCCATAATTCTGACTTGGGGAAAAGAGCACCTCTTCTCCTCAGGGCATCACTTTGACTTTTGAGTGGTACTTTGCCCCAACTCATTCTAAAAAACTCTTAGATTTAAAAGAGTTCTTTTAAGTGCCCCAGTAATTAAGGCTTGAGGACGATAAAGTCGGTACCCATTCAAAATTTTATTGTGAGTTACTCAGAATTTCGATTGTGTCTGGGTCTTTTAGGAATGACTTGTTAGTCTTGGTATATTTATTATAAAAAGTCAGAGTTCTGACTATTACTCGCAATGTATAGAATTTCAGAACAATGATAAACTTGTAATCTAACAAATTAAAATTAACACACGATAAAAGTTAATGAAGGACACAGGCGAGTGGGTCGCTCTTTCCTTAACACAATAGTCGCACTGTATTTTGAACCGACAGTAAATCGATTTGCCTCCCAAGATACAACTATCTAACCTTTCTGATTTGAAGGTTCTTTCTGATCGGAAATCAGGCGAATTCTTGTAAGCAGTACGAACTTTTCTTAAATCTTTTGATGAATTTCTCTTGCTTCGAAGTGAGATTTTCAGTATGAGTTACAAGTCATTTATAGACTAAGAACATTCACCATGATTGGTGGGTTAACAGTCATAATGACTGTAGAGTCTAACCGACTTTGGCCAGTCAACGAGACTGTTTTGGTCCGTTAGATGGTGATTTATGTGATCTCTACCAGAAAAGATCTCGTCCGTTGGATTACATTTAATGTACCTAAAAAGAGAAAGGCTCCCACGCTCCTAGCAACGATGCACATGTGTGAAGTGCAAAGTGCGTGCGGACACCTCTAATCCGCCCTAAATGCCCAAGCACGTGCGAATGCGAGTGCGCGGTTTGCGTGGTGCAAAGCACTATAGCACGTCTCACGTAATACACAAGTATGAGTGAGTAATTGCTTGTTGTATGGGCAAATATTTGCCCCACGAGGTGCCTGTAGAATAAAGGAACAAGCGCTTCGTAAGGGTAAAAGGCTAAATAAGAAGGCCCAATAATGGCCCAAGTTGCTACTCTGGTCACCGGATCCTTACCCACTTGACACTAAGCATATCTGACACAGTCACGCGATAGCGACCTGCCAATACTAGGCTATCTTACGGCCAGAAGATTATCGCGCAATCTGTAACCACGCTGGTGGTAAATATTCCGTATCTACTACTTAAAGACGGACGTTACCAGCCAGTAGCTTATCGCACAAGCGGTAACATCCTGACCGTCCTCCAAGAAATTCGAATACTCATCTGACGGTCGGTACGTCAGATCTTCCATCTCTTAACGTACCTCTAGGAGTAAAGATACGGAATAACTACGTCGGTTACTCGCTGGTCGTCATCAAGACGACCCCCCTCCACCACTATAAATACAAGAGGCTACACTCAGTTTCGGGGCATCCAATATTCGACAGCAATACTCAAGTAATCCACTACCATTCTCTTCGATAAGCCTCTCAAAGAGCTCTCCACTTTTCCAAAGTCTCTGACTCATCGTCTTAGAAGTTGGGAGATAAGAGCTAGGTAGTCCCGAATGAACAGTAACTGGCTAGCCGTATCGACACCATTACCACCACTATCTTATCGCATAAGAAAGCTCTCGGGTCTCATATACCTCTCATCCAACGGTAACTAGCTGATCGTAACACCCATCCAGCAGTAACTAACTGACCGTAACACCCATCCGACAGTAACTAGCTGGTGGTAACACCATCCTTATACGACCACCCTCTTACTACTTCATTCATCTAGCGACAAGGAGCTAAGCGTATCAACACCGTCCATCATCGTTCGATCCACTTACGACCAGAGCCTTATCGCAAGGCTCATTTACGACCAGCGGCTTACTGCAAACCCCACGTACGACCAGCGACTTATTGCAAAACCCACTTACGACCAGCAGGTTATCGCCACGATATATCACTACCATGGAGATCTGTTCTGACAACTCCACAAGTCGTGACACCTAAGCACTCTGACGACGGTTACCTCCCTATCGACCACTTTCACTTTATTTATATTTGATCGAGTATCTGACTTGACCGTCGGAGCCCCCTTAGGCCGGCACCATCCCGGTGTCCCTGAGGCTTCACGATCTCTTCTCTCTTTCTATGTGCAGGTTATTTTCGACGCGTAGCTGGTCCCCGAAGCATCCGACCCGACCCGTCAAGACTTTTGACCGTTGACCCGTTGACTGTCAGACTTTCCGACCCGTAGACATTTTACCATCTACACTTGTAAGCCTTTATGATTTTGTTTTGGTACTAGATGTGGGACTTACTATAATTAGCTCCCAGCTCCCATGTTATAACTCCGACTTCAAATTTAATACTCCCTCCGTCCCATTTTGTTTGGGTGTTATTCCTTTTAAGGAAGTCCCAAAATGTTTGTCCACTTACTTTAAATAAGACTCATTTATATTACTAGTTTTATTGATGTTTCCCAATCTACCCTTACTTTTAATACTAATAAAAAAATTATATTGGTTCTACACTAGTTCCAATGTAGTTTTCAATGTAATACTCTAAAGTAAATATGGGTGATATAGGAAAATACATATAGTTAGGAAGCAATAAATGAAAATCCTTAATAAGTTGGATCTCCCAAAAGGTCAAACAAAATGGGACGGAGGGAGTATCTTATTCATATAGAACTTGTTTTATGAAAATCTTTAGTCGAAATTCAAGCCCTCGACGACACAAACGCTATGGTACCTGTTTCGAGTTATTTCGACGAGTGCACCCCACTCAAATATGCAAAAAACGTCCTTTGTTTTTGTGGGTCAGATTCCAACATGACTGAGTTGTTCAAAAACATAAGTTGGAATCATATGTATTATAGATCCAAATGAGCTTGTACTCACCTTGGTATGAGGTCTTTGTTGTTTGCAAATATTTCAACCGTTTTTCTTTTTAATATTGACTAAGATATTCAAAACAAAGGAATTAAAGCATCGATACGATGTGATAAACACGATAACTACCGAATTACAACTTGTCTAAAGTGTAACGAAACTACTGGTCTAAGTCTATCTAACTACTTTATTCATATCCAAATTCAATAATTTTGATTTGCACGTCTATGAGATTGAATTTGAGATCTCCCAAAAATTTAGAACCCACTTTGAAGAAAGTTATTCTAAGGGAAACTTTTTCTTTCCCTATTCTTTTTAGAAATTATATTGTATGGTTTGTGATATAGGCATTATTCTCCACAGTCATCATCAACC
>BEHA01050348.1:1388100-1407814 GCA_002897215.1 Eschscholzia californica subsp. californica | reverse complement strand
CTTCATAATTCAGATTTTAAAAACAAACATCTAAATTTAGCCAATTCAGATTCAGTTAATTAAGTTCAGCCAATTCAGATTCAGCCAATTCAGATTCAGACGTAAATAAAAAAACAAACACCACCTAAGTAATCACATAAAATCCCATGCAAAACTCTATAATTTCAATCATATATTTCTGTTCTCTTTGAAGAATGTAGAGGAAAGTTTTACCATTTGGAGATCCCGGCTTCCTGAAGTACTCTCAACGAGATGGGGTCGTGCGCGGACATCATAGATAACTGGTCTCTCAAACCATGGGACCATAAGATGTGTTCCTTCAGGATAAACCTATATATAATCTTCGTCAGCAGGTATTAACAGGAAAAGAAACAACGAAAAGAAACCATACAGCTACTAAGAAATGAAGAAATACATATTTTACAAGTGACAAACCACATATCATAGGCCTATAGTACACATGAATCGCACCAATGTAGACATGGAAACACCTACACCGATTCACACACTTCCCTCAGAATGATCAAATAGAAAACTTAGATAAACTACCAACTCCTTGTCTCCTTGTGGTTTTTTTTTCGGTCTACAGTGAAGTTTAACAATTTAAAATTAAATTAAATACAGTAAATTCATCATCATTGGCCTCTTTATCTACTTAAAATACTCCCTACTAAAATTCTCAACTTCCATGTGAGCATGACAGTCCAAATTTCTTCCACTCCTAAAGCAAATCAACCCTACTCTTGCCACCTAGGAGTGAGAATCTCAATTGTAACTTGACACGCTTTTAGCCGAGAGAGAGAGAGTCTTAACAAGAGAACGGTGGAAGATAAAACTAACTAAAAATTCCATATATTCCACGAAATTTTGAAAATAGAGATCATGAAGATTGTTTGTAACCCTAGATCTGTCAGGTAAGGCCATAATATGAAGATATTCATCAAAAAATACCATAAATTATCAAAATCTTGTTCAACAAGTTATCATCTGTCTTCAATTCACAACAGAATACCTAAGAACCAGATCCTTAACAAGAGAGATTGAAGTATCAACCAAAATATCAAACATTTTGAGGAACCTAGAGATCAATTTTGCCATAAAAGTGAAGTCAAATTAAGACCTAAAAATTTCTTCAATTTAAGTAGAGAGAAGTTCAATAGTAGATTGAATCAGATAGAGAAATGAAAAGGGTAGATGAAGAAGATGATATACCTTATCTTTAACACCAACAAGACGATTGAAAACGATGGCACGATGACCTCCTTCAACATTGTAAAGACTGTTAAAAGCTGCGTAAAGACCAACTCCTCCTATAAGTCCGATCTTCACTAAAGCTGAAGCTGCCCCACCTCCTGGTACTTTCGGAACTTTGACATTTTTGAAGTTCATTTTCACAGAGAGAGAGAGAGAAGTTAGAGAGAGAAAGTGTGAGTTTAAGGGTTTAGGGTTCTTTCTTTTATGATGATTTTGTTGAGACGAGACTCAAATTACAATGATACTAAAGGTGTGTTTGTTAAGTGGTGGGAAATATTTGTATGTTTTTCTTATGGCCGCGGCTTTGGGGAATAAAGAAAATTCTCCGGGGAATAAAGACTTTTTTTTAAAACTAGTCAAACAAAATTGACTTTTATGTTTCTTTTTATTGCTAAGGGGCTTCTAATTTTAAAAGATGCTATAAAAAAACACTCCTCCATCTCATCACCTCTCCCTTCCACATCATCTTCACGCCATCTCATCATCTTCTCCGGCGACCTTCAAACATAAAAAAAAAATAATAATAAAAAATTCTCTCTCATCTCTCTCTCCAATTTTTTTTCCTCTCCTCTCTCTCTCTCTCTCTAGAACAGATCTAGAGAGAGAGGTGTTCATCACGTACATCTGTTCATCACGTACATCTTATAATCAATAAGAGTGCTGCACTTTCCTATTTGAGAAAAACCACAATGAAGCAAATCCCATCGGGCATTAACTTGTCGTCCAGAAGGTGAGAGAAAATTTTTAGAGCCTCAACTCCACATCCATGCATACCGAATGCTGCCATCATTGAACTATAACAAACCAAGTCTCTGTTTTTCCAGCTCTTGAATATCTCATAAGCTTCATTTGGTTCTCCACATTTAGAATGCATATCGATTAGTGCTGTCACAATGTGGGTATTCATTAGCTCCATCTTGTTACTTTTAATGTAGTCTTTGATCCATTTCGCCAATTCAATCGAACCCAGATGAGCACAAGCAGAACTACTACAGAAACTGTTGTCTGGTTTGGTCTAACATTTCCTGATTCAATCTTTATCATAAGTCGGAAGAGATCTATAGCATCATCAAAAAGTCCTACTCGATTATATGCATATATCATTGGATTCCATGATGGTGTATCCCTTTCCACCATCTTGTCGAAGATTAACCTTGCAGCTAAAATGTTACTGCATTTTGCATAACCCATGATCATAGTTGTATGAATGACTGGATTTATCTTCATCTCTCCTCCCATTAACTCATCGAAAAGCTCTTGCACTTTATCCATCAAACCGTTATCCGCATACCCAGTAATCATCGCCTCCCACGTAAACAAGTTCTTCTCTAACATTCGTTGAAACAACAACACAGCATCTTCCATATTTCTACACTTTGTGTGCCCTATGATTATTGTATTCCATGCTTGAATATCTCGTTCAGTCATTTTATCAAATACCCTTTGAGCTTCTTCCATTAACCCAAATCTTTAGTAATATCAATTTGATACCCATATCAATTTGATACCCATATTTAGTAATATAAGTATGAACCTGAATTCCATCTGATAACGCCATTAAACCTGCGCACGCCTTCAAATGAAGGCTATATCTTCAACCATTGCTTTATCAATTGATGGATGCATTCGAGTATAAATCAATAAAGCTTCTCTACAAGAAGACTTCGATTCCGATCGAAGAGAGTAGCCCCTGATTATAGCTGTCCATAAGTAAACATTTGGTTTATCAACATTTTCTATAATGTCTCTAGCATCTTATAATCAATTTTCCATTAACAGACCTGGTCGTGTAGATCACGGACAGACCTAGGTCTGTTAATGTTGAACACCTCTCTCTCTAGATCTGTTCTAGAGAGAGAGAGAGGAAAGGAAAAAAAAAATTGAAGAGAGAAAAAAAAAATTATGTTGAAGGTCGCCGGCCGGAAAAGTGGTTGGTCGGCGACCTTCGCCGGAGAAGATGATGAGGTGGCGAGAAGATGAAGTGGCAGAGAGAACAGATGTGATGGAGGAGAACTTTCAAAAAAAAAAATGTATTATGTATTCTCCATAAAAATTTATTCTCTGGAGAACTTTCGAAAAAATCTGGATTCCCTCGAGAATTTATTCCCCGGAGAATTTTCTTTATTCCCCAAAGCCGCGGCCTTTTCTTACGAGAAACTCATTTTTAGTGTTTCATATTAGGTGAGAAAATTTGAGAAATTTTAAAAGCACCTATATTGCTGTTGCACTCTTTCTACAGATAAAAAGAGAACTAATAGCAATTAGACTTGGCGCTTTTATAACTCCTCTAATATAAGTCCACCCCTATAACAACAATTTGTCATTACTCGATCTTGCAATTATGGAGAAATTGAAACAAATTGAAATGTATTCTCCTAAAGATATTCTTCGGAAGATTTGGTGATCTCAAAATCGAGTAATGGCTGAAGGCATTCACTGGAAGATTTGGTGATCCCAAAATCAACAACAATCTGTAATTACTCAAACCCGGCACGGCGCTCCATTGGTAATCTCGAATTCGATCATGGTTGAATGTATTTTGTGGAAGATTTAGTGTGTTTGAGGTATCATAATGGAACAAATTGGAAAAATTTCATCCTATGGAAGAAATTGATTTACTTTTACTCTCAAGATTTTAGATTTATATACTTATACGATTTCTTATGCCTTTCTTAGCAAGTAATTTAATGTAGGTGAATACATGTATGTCTCATTTTGTCATCTTGTTGTTCCCTTCGATCTGTGAATTTGATTTGGCTCTTTCTTTCAAAACTCTTGAACCCTTTTAGTTTTACAAGATAAAGTAGGAGTGGTAATTTGAGTAATGGAAGCATATATGTTTAGACATGGAAGAGAGAGACTTTGAGTGTGAAGAGAGTGAGGAGAGGAAGAAATAGAGCAGCTTCGAGGGAGAGGGAGAGAGAGAGAAAGAGAAAAAGACGCGATGGTAAGAAGGAGAGACGGCGAACTTTGAGATTAAGAGTCGGAAAATGATTCTACCACCTGTGTGGTGGTAAACTTTTGCTCGTTTATTTCTCACCTTCTTTGCTCAGGAAAATGATTTTGACACTTTTTGGTTGAATCAAATAGCAGAAAATCGCTTTTGATTTTTCGAAAATCGATTTTCCTACTCGAATTTCGCAGGTAGCAAGCGGACCCTCAGTTTGTCATCTTCCACAAAGGAAAAGAGAAAGGGTCCGACTATAGGTGCTCCGTGAAAATGCTATTCGCGCGCCATACAGATTTGTAAAACGCAACCCGAGCGCCCCATACCCTTTGACTCTCTCTAACTGTCCAAACATCCCCAAACCATTTCTTCTTCTTGTTCTTCCATTTTGATTTTGATTTTTTCAAAATTTTCATCAAAACCCTTAGATTTCTTCGTGTTCTTTTGATGGATATCATTTATATTTCATTAATAGAAGAAAGAGAATAAAGATAGGCTTCAAAAGATCTCTATTTCTTATTAGACACCAGTTATAAAAATCGTACTTTTTTTTAATGATTTTAGCTTTTGGTCTAGTGTTTGATAAGTTTTTGATGTGGGTATATCAATGAAAAACCCGTATCGTCGATATTAGATTGATTTCGAGTGATTTTAGAGTCCTTTTTAAGTAGGACTCGATTACCTTAAATCTTAAAAATTTGAGCGGACTCGGTCTAGCCCAGTCTGAGACTTTTTGGATTGGTTCGAGTTCAAGAGTAGCTTACTCTCATGGAGTCACATGTCCGAAATAGAGGGCGTATAGATGTCGGAGGTCGAATGAGATTGACTAGAGTGAATCCCTTTTCTGTGGCTCGAATAACAATTTCAAGGGGCACTCTTAGCCCCTAAAAAATGGATTTCACTGAGACTCAACTCGGGTACCGGATTAGAACTCAAATGTCCTGGCCACTAGACCATGCAACGATTTACACACGTGGAGAGGTAGCTCTGCCCATTCCCATAGGTGGAATCAACTTCAACACCATGTTCCTAGTACTTATAATATGATCTTTGGGTGGTGACGCTTGGATACATGAAAAGGGGGATGTCCCATCCACGTATCACCTCGTGGGTAGTCAAAGAGGTCAAGGGCAACAAAGGAGTTTTTTGAAATTTCTACAAAAACACGATTAAGGTGCCCGAGACCCCGTAATAACAATTACAAACCAAAAAACCCTTCTGTGTGATCCCAATGAACCTCGTGTGCATACAAGAGCTAGGTCCAAATTTATTTAGAAATGGTCGACCACGAAGAGAAAATGAGATCCCAGTACACTCGAGGAAGACCTCGTGGATTTCCTGACCCGCAACCATGACTGTTTCGTATGTCCCACGCTGACATGACAGATTCCAACCCTTCCGTTGTAGTCCACAGGCTCCAAGTTGACCTTGCATATCCTCACGTAAGACAGAAAAGGAGGACGTCCACCCCGATGCGAAACAAAGCCATCAAAGCAAACATACAGAAGTTATTAGACATTAATCCGCTTGAGAAGTCCACTACATAGATTGGCTATCTAACATGGTGGTCGTAAAGAAAAGGAATGACAAGGGAAGGATGTGCATTGACTTCATCGCCTCAACAAAGCATGGCTGAAGGACTCATTCCCCTATCCGACATCGATGGTTGGTGAATGCCACAACCGGCCACGAACTCTTAAGTTTCGCGGACGCATTCCCAGGGTATTACCATATTCTCATAACATGAGTTTTTTCTTATTGTGGCTAATAGTTTTTAAGTTCTTTATGTCACTTGATGATCCAAAAAAATGGTCATCAGTTGACTAAGGTAAATGAGACAAAAACAGACCAAAAGCCCGCAGATCAAAATGTATCAAGTCAACAGGGAAGTCGAATCCGAAGGATCTGCCACTCAAGCCTAGAACTGGGAGGTCGGCACGATCGTCATAGGTGCCTTAACCCTACTGTAACATCCCATGTTTTTAGGGTTAGTTGGGGGACTATTTGACATTTGGTTCGAGTCAAAATAGGGGATAAATCAGCAAAAGTTGCAAATATAGGGGGTATTTTGCAATCCGGTCAATAATCAGGGACTAAGGTCGTGAGAAATGTTAAAAGTGAAAACAAAATAAAAATTTTCTCTCTGTGTTGTTCGACTGTAGCTAGAGTTAGGGTTTTTGGGTTTCAAAGACTTCGATTAAATGGGGAATTTCAAGTGATTTCTTAGGGAAAAATCAATTTCTTTATCAAGTAAGTGTTATTAGAAGTTATGATCTTGGTTTTAGTATGAATTTAGTAAGAAATTTCGATTTCTTTCTCTAAAACTCTACAATTTTGTACTTTGGGTTTTAATGGATCTTTTACTTCGAATTTGTAGAAGTTGGGTAAGATATTGATTAAAGGAAAGTTGTCATAACTCAAATTCGAACAAATGAAGGTAAGAAATCAACAAATTGGATGATTTAATTGCCTGTTATATAATTCTAGGTTTTGTTGGTTATAAATTGGGGGTTTTTATGATTCATGAAATTCTAGGGTTTCTGTTTCGAGGGACTAAAATTCAGTCTACTATTCGAGTATTTCTTGGCTGGATATATTACTCGGATGGACTTTCCCAAAACACGAAACTCGTAGCTTAGCATGTTAGCTTTCTGAAAAAGTATAGTACGAGATATTTGGAGTTTGGATGAAAGAGTTATGACTGTTTCATGCGCAATATGCTGTTAGGACTGTTGCATGTATGTTTTGTAATATTCGAGGATGATGCACTTGGATTTTGGCGTAGCCAATCAATAATAAAATGTTAAGGATATAGATACCTTTCAAACAGTGTAGGAATGATCTTATTTTGACATGGCTAAGAAAGTTAGAGCTCGATCGAAATTCGGTTATAGTCGAAGTCTTCCAAACATTACGGATTTGTTTTTATGTTTGAAGTTTTCTTTTATCTATTCCTTGTATTATACGAAGGTTCTTATCTAAGAACCTAATATTTATATCGTTTCTTTATGGTTTTGGTAGAGGGGGAAATCAGAGCTTATCATTGACGATCATGCTACGGTTTCGGCGGAATAGAATTATCGCTAGGTAGGGGTTCTAAATCCTTTATCCAGCATGGTTTTATAGATAATGAAATATGATAGGTGATGCGTGTTTAAACTAACCTAAATAATAGGCTAAAATAAACCCGTATTTGATAATAAAATCCGCAAGTGCGCGGGTCTATGTAGTGTAGACCTAGCAAGTACGGGACGATCCCACGAAGACAAGTTGAAACTATATTTTAATTCTAAACCATTGGATAGGTAACTTTGAGATTCAGTTTTGATGATAAAATCTAATAACTACCGAAAAATAATAAATGATTGAAAGAAAATCATAGGCTAAAATAATAGGTAACTTTGAGATTCAGTTTTGATGATACCAAAAACTTGATGCGTATTTAAACCAACCTAAATAATAGGCTAAAATAAACCTGTATTTGATAATAAAACCCGCAAGTGCACGGGTCTATATAGTGTAGACCTAACAAGTACGGGTCGACCCACGAAGACAAGTTGAAACTATATTTTAATCCTAAACTAGTGAATAAGTAACTTTGAGATTCAGTTTTGATGATAAAATTAAATAAATATCGAAAATAATAAATGATTGAAAGAAAACCAATGAGAGAAAAACCTAAAGATTTTGAATCCAACCACGAAATACTTAAAAAGAACATCTAACAAATTAATCAAACACTTTTTTATCACTCAGTCTTTAAGATATGAAATATCTAAAGTCCGGAAAATATTCTCTTTAAAACAGTCTTAGTTTACTTTCTATATATCCACTATTGTTTTAACATTTAAACCAATTTAACTATTACTCATCAAACAAATAAGAATAGACCATCAAAGACTTAATCTAAGCATGATATATCAAATCTAAAAGTATGAGCAATGAAAAAATAATTTAAATAATAAATACAGTGAAATTCAAACCAGCTTCCTGCCTAGCCCCTAACTTTATAAAAAATTCTCAGATGGCCCCTTTTTTCAGTTACCGTTAGAAAATCGTTAGCCAGTCATCAACTCTCTCTCCTATATCTCTTCCTCTCTCTGCCACCTCATCGTCTTCTCCGGTGAAGGTCGCCGGCCGGCCAATTTTCCGGTCCGCGATTTTCAAGCATAAAAAATATTTTTTTCTCTCTCCCCTCTCTCTCTCTAAAAAACTTTTTTAAAAAAGAAAAAACCTCACCCCTCTCTCTCTCTAGATCTGGTGAACCAGATCTAGAGAGAGAGGGGTGAGTTTTTTTTTTAAAAGAAGTTTTTTAGAGAGAGAGAATTTTTTTTGGGTTCGTGGGTATATAGACCAAAATAATATTCAAAAAAGGTTTATGATCCGATCTTCCCAAAACATGGATATTTAGTCCTTTTACATTATGGACATAATAACCCATTCTTTATGAGAGAACTACCGTCCATGTCCCTCCTACAAAAATCATGTGATTTTTAATTTTCCAGGGTGAATTTGGAATGTTTCTAATGTGGGCGTGATTTAGGGGATTTAAAGCAATTAACGTATAAATCCGAAATTTATTTATCTCTATCTTCTAACCGTTTTGGAAAGCAAATCTATTTTCAAATCAATTCACAACAAATCGTAACCAAATCAATTTTCTCTCTCTTTACAGATTTGGAAACCAAATCAATTTTTTCTCTCTTACTATGTAAATTTTTTCGATTCAAATCAATTTTCTCTCACTTAACTTTCAGATTTAGAAATAGTATATTTTCTAGGATCAATTTAGCGTGATTTGGGGGTTAATATACAAAACATATATATCACTTTCTCTCACTTAACTTTCAGTTTTGAAAATAGTATATTTTTCTGGGAACATTAAAGCAACATATGTTTTCGTTTTTACTCATACATAAATACACATAGAATACAAATTATGAAACAAATACGTAAATTATGTATTATTTATGACGAGAAACCGTCATTTGTCAAGTATACAACATAATTTATCAAATGTATGCGGGTCTTGTTCAATAAATTACACATAATTTCTTTTACATTCATCCTTTACATTCTGTTACAAAAAAAAAGTACAAAATCTTCTTTGGTTCAAAAATGGTGCCCATCCATGTACTCTCCATTAGTTTCGTTGACTCACTTTGATTTGATGATTTTCTTTGAAATTTCATCTGGTATATCAAATCTACACACATAAATACACATACATTAAAGAAAAAAAATTATATATTGTATTATAAACTACATGTACAGTTTCGTAAATTATATACAATGTTTGTCAAATTTTGACAACATTTGAAGGTTTTGAGTAGTTTGGTAAACTTATCAAGGCTACTGTTGTGGGTGAAAAGTACACGTAATGGTAAATAAATAATACATAATTTATGTGCACTTATACATAAATTATATACATAATGGTAAGAACATGAAGATATACGTAAATTATATATACATTATTGCAAAGTACACGAGATTTGATAGTAAAGCGAAGTATTTCTACTAATGAAATGAGTACTGTTTTGGTGTTAAAGTACGGGTAATGTTCTATAAATTACCCATAATTTACTATGAATTGTGGTAATTTACGATACAATACATGTACTGTAAATTATGTTATGAGTAACCGTACGAAAGAACAAATGTTTCATAAATTCGTACGGATTGAAAACCAGATCTGAAGAAAAAAAATGAGAATATCATTACGCTTAAACTACAAATCTAAAGATATCTGCTATGATGATTGATTGCAATAATGTCAAACTCGAGTTGAAGGATTAAACATCAAGATAAAAAACATAAATAAAATTTTAAGAGAGAGAAAGAAAATAAACATCAAACATTCGATTGATGATTGATAATCTGATCTCACGAAATATCAGAAACAACAGAAGATTAAACATAGATCTAAAGAAATATGATATTATCACTGGATGCAAACATAACATACTAACTTTGAAGGAATCATTGAATAAGGAATAAACATAAAGATCTTAAGCAGTTATGAAAATTTTAGAGAGAGAAAATAAACATCATACATTCGAAGTTAATGAATTAGTAAACAGATCTTATAGATATGTATCATAAATCTGGTACGTTTTATAATAGAGCGAAATAATTAGAGTTTTAGTTATAAGAAGAAATATTAGATATTAACAATGGTGTTTATAAAGATTTCGAAAGTATTAAACCTGATAAATGATGAATTTGGACAGCAATATAATGTAGAAGAAGAAGATTTTCTGAGTTTAATGGAGGTTTGTCAACTAAATCGATTTTAGAGAGATCAAATAAAGAGTTTCCGTTACTGAAAATAATGAAGATATCCTTACTTTGAATAGAAACATGATTGGAGAGAAATATGGGAGATAATAATAAAGATATCCTTACTTTGAATAGAAACATGATTGGAGAGAAATATGGTAGATAAATATGGAAAAAGATATGCATATATTTCGAAGATAAATCAGTTATAAAATATGGAAAGGTTAGATTAGGGATTATGAAATAATATTTATTCTAGAGATTTGTGTTTTCTCTCTAGATGAGACCAAATGGACTAGATATCCATTTATATTATTTTTTTGGTTTTAAAACCCTTTATAGGATTAGAGAGGATTATATCTACTATTAGGACCCGTTTTTTGGACTATAAACCCAAAATTTTTTTTTTTTTTTTATGCTTGAAGGTCGTCGACCGGAAAATTGGACGGTCGGCGACCTTCGCCGGAGAAGACGATGAGATGGCGAGAAGATGAGGTGGCAGAGAGAGGAAAAGATGTAGGAGAGAGAGTTGATGACTGGTTAACGGTTTTCTAACGGTAACTGAAAAAAGGAGCCATCTGAAATTTTTTGATAAAGTTAGGGACTAGGCAGGAAGCTGGTCACAAAATTAGGAGTTATTAGGGAAATAACCCTTATAATAATTATCATGAGAAAATTAAATACAAAATAGGAAAAGAATTAAAGATTGGAGAAGAAACCACCCAAGAATGCTTCACCTCCTTCCTCCTTTTGCATCAAATCTCCTGACCTTGGTTTCTATTAGATCTCACGAAGTTTGCCAATAGCTTCCTGTTTTTTTCTCCCCAGAAAAACCCCCCTTGTAACTAACTATAAATAGGAAAAGAATTAATACCCACAAAGCTCCCTTTAAACCGGCCAAATCTTTCCCTCTATCTCAACCATAGCCCTATGTTGACTACTTTGAATTGCATTACCCAGTGGATTTGAGTTTATCAACTCCAAAGTGATAAGTATACAAAGCCCTTGTGGGACCCATTCTTAAAACAACCAAAACTCACATTGAAATTCACCTTTTTAATTTGCTTAAAAGGACGGGTCCCACATTTCTTTGAGATTTCAGGTTTATTCGTTTTCGTTATATCCTCATCGAATTCCAATTTTGGTTGAAAAGTAGATAACAATTACCTAATTAATTTTCACCTTAACAATTTAAGATCAATACAATCAGAAAGAAAGTGAGATTGGAATCAAAATAACGAAATCCATCATATAAGAAGAGAAATGAAATAAGGTATAATTGCGAATTTGAAGGAACAATACCTTTCTGGAATGGCGAAAGATATAAGCTGCTTTCGTCATGATCACTTATAGAATTCTTTCGACGAACTCCAATGGTTGAAATTGTAAAGGGATCTGCTAACTTTCTCTAACCTAGAGAGAGAGAGAGAGAGAGAAAGAAAGAGACAAAGTGAAAGAAAGAGAGGACACAAAACTAGAAAAATTATACAGGGGGAGCTCTGAGTTCTTAGTTTTACTAATAAATCCCTCGAACAACTTCTCCTCCTAGATATCTTTTTGCTCTCGGGCGGAGAAACTATTCTGTAGTCATCGAACCACCAATATCGGTGGAGAGTTAGTTACTTGGGTTAGTTACAGGTGATTTAAACAGTTATTTTTCAAATTTGAGGAGGTTATTGGCAGTTTTAATCCTGTTTAGGGTGTTTTTATTCTCGAATTTAGGTTTTTCAAATCTATAATTCTAAACTAGTCGCTCTTTAGGAGAATTCGTTCCTGTTTTATGTGATTTCGATCTGGTTTCTTTATTCTAATATTAATTCTATTATCATGGGAGAACCTAGTAATCATTTCATTCAACAATTTGCGGCGTTAACGACCGAAGACAGATCCAATCACGGTAGAAGGAGAAGATTTGGATTTCCAATCAGTGGAAATTGTTAAGCATGGAGTGGTATGGTTTCAAAGCTCCAAAAAAGTGGAAATTCTTCAAGCCTTATCACGGTTATCTAGGGTGATACATGGCCCTCATCAGTTTCATCTTTCGGAAGTTAGAGACAATGTTTTTCTTATTAAATTCGCTACCGGCACGGAGTTAGACATTGCATTGGAAAGTTCTCCTTTGGGTTATTCAGGAAGAACTCATAGTACTTCAACGTTCCCAACAAGATGTGATGCCAAATGATCATAAATTTGAATCTGCTTGGTTCTGGGTCCAATTGGATGGGATACCCCCTAGTCGGCTAACTTCTGAGACTATAAATCGTCTGGCTGCTTCTCTTGGGAATTTTGTTCCCGCTACTAAAGAGGAGGCTATGAAATGGTGTTTATTTGGCCGAGTTCGTGTAGAACTTAGTCTGATAAGTAAACTTCCTTCCAATGTTTATTTAAAACTTACAAACTATAAGATTCTGGCCATTTCTATTAGAGTGGAGAAACTACCCCGGTTTTGTACCTCTTGTGGGTATTTGGGACACACTATTAAATTTTGTCCAACAATGATGGCCTTTAATGACTTAAATAGAATTTAACGGATGAACAGAGAGTCAAAGTACTAAAGGCAATTACTCCGAATTATAATGATGATTATAAAGTTCCTTATAATACTAGAAATAAAGTTAAGGAGGTCAATTCGTTTAGTCAAGAGACATTGGAAGAAAAAGAGGCTGGATCTGATACTAATTTTAATATTAAAACTAACTTTGGAGATTTGTTGTCTAACTTGTGCAAAACCAGGAAAAGAGGAATCGAAACCTCTTATGTAGTCACAGGGTTATACTCAAATGTGCTTTATCAAGGAGAAACTTCAGGCTCCGAAAATACAACAAGTACCCACCACTCGGGAGATCATACAGATGAAGAAATGCCACAATCCGAAGAAAGATCGTTAAAATACTTCAAAAGAACTCCTTGATGCACCCGAAAAGGTTGCACACCCAAGCGGAGGTATCAAGTAGTAACCGGTAAAACCGGAGTCGATCCAAGGATAGGTTGGTAGTCCGGTTATCGGGAGAGTCTAGCCCACCGGTCTACGAGTCACTCACTAACTTAGACTAAAAAGGAAAGAACAAGACAAAAGTGGGAGGTTTATGATTGAGTAAGTAACAAGAAGAGAATAAAACAAGTAAAACTAAACTAAACAACAAAGTAAATGGGCGAGAGAGATTCGAGAGAAGAGTCGGAGGAACAAGAGTCGGGAGACGGTAAGACTCGATTCGGGCAACAAATAAGTGAGAGAGGTGTCGAAGTCCGGGAATCCATAATGATAAACCTACGACTATGTGTAGTCCGATTTGATGTGTCGAGGTACAATCGATATTCGACTCCTAAAGTGATGTCTATAAGCACTACGTATATCCGGAGATCATACTTAGTCAAACAAACATCATAATCGATTAATCCCGAGTCAACGAAAGTGTTGTCTAGTCGCCTAACTATGTGAAGTGCATGACAAGACACATGAAAATATGACTTAGACTACGATCGATATCGAATACTTCGTTTCGTTTATTAACTATGCGAAGTGCTTGACAAGACACATGAAAATACGATCAAAACGATAATCGAATTAAATGAACATCAATTCATAATCAAAACATCAAATCATATTAAACATAATCACGAATTCATCACATTTCATCTCATATAATCGACACACTAAAGTTAGCTAACATGGCGATTGAATAAAAAATGGAAGGGAAATGGTGAGAGAATCCCCCTTTTTCGATGTGGTTCGAGGCTAAGATCGTCGGAAAATATAAGTCTTTAAGGTTCAGCCGATCTCCCCTTAGCAAATTCTGGGTTCCCCATAGCGACCGCCATCATCTTCTCCATTTAGAACACAACCTCCATTAAAGCTAACCCTAGCTTTCTCTCTCTAGAAATTTCTTGTCCAAAACCAAATCAAACCACATGGGAAGCTAGCCAAGATGATGGGGAGTAAAAGCCCTAAGATTTCGGACCAAGATAGTTGCCGGAAACCCTAGATAATTCCGGCCAAAGAAGCTTCAAGATCCGGCCAAAAAGATGAAGTTCCGGCCAAAAAGCTTGGATCCGGGCCAAAGGAAGCTTTTCCCGAGCATGGAGGTGCGCGTCCGGTGCTGTCCCGTGTGCTAGCAGCTGCAGCCCGAGCTAGAAAGCTTGCAGCCCGAGCTGCTCCTCTTGGCGTCCGATCTGCTGCCCTTGATTGCAGCCCGAGCTGCTGCTCGTACTCGGAGCAGCTGCTGTTCCGATCCCTTGTGCTGTGCTACAGCTCCCGCGTCCCAAGCTGCTGTTGCAGCTCTCCCGAGCATCCTTCCCGAGCAGCCCGAGCTGCTGCTCGGCCGGCCAAAGCTAGGCCGGCCTAGTGTGCTGGCCGGCCTATGCTTTGGCCGGATCCTCCTTCTTCTTCTCTCTTGTCTTTCTCTTTCAAAGCCCTCTTTCTAGCTCTCAAGAACACCAAACCCTAGCCTCTTGCCTCTTTCTCTCTCTCTCTTACTTGGTATTCTTAGAATGAAGAAGGAAGAAGATGAATAGTGCATTTGACTCAAACCCTAGACATAGTCAACCTTGACTTTGACTCAAACTTGAGTCCATTGGGTGCCTCCAAAATCTCTTCCTTCTTTCATCTTCTTTGGGCTTGGGTTTTAGACTTCACTTGGAAATCAAGAGAGTGCCTTCTAGAATTATAACCAAAGGAGGGTGCCTTCATAGAATCCTTGTTTTAAGACCGAACCTCGACTTCTTTCTTTCACAACTTCCCCGTCCGAACTCGGAATTGACTTCCGTTTTCACCGTTGGGCTCGTCTTTGACTCCTCTTCTCATATGATTTGCTTGAAGTCTTTTTCTCTCATTTTGGGCACATGAAATGATAGTTATAATTCGCCCCCTTTATTCTGAATTCCATGTTTAGCTCCAAATATGGTACCTAAACAAGAAAAACACATAAAATATTATTGATAACACTCGAAAATGACTAAATAGTCTAAGTTAGGCTCTCCAAATGTGACATTTTCATGTCACATCAACATCCCCAAACTTAAACTTTGCTAGTCCTCGAGCAAACAAAATAAAATGAAAGCCTAACTCACTTTCGGAGGAATCCCGGTTGCATTTAGCATATGCAACAAGCCGTTAAACCCCTAGGTTACCCCTAGTGGACGAGTGTTGTCTCGTGAGGGTTTCCATAGATGACACCCACAAACATCGAGTTTCAAATACACAAGGGTCCAACAACCACATCATATATAAGCATGGTTCATATAGTAAAGGGTTTAAGCATGTCAAAACATAATGAATCAAGTAAACAAGTTCATGTGAAAGCTAAAGACCTCTTCACTAATGATCTTACCCTAAAGTGCAAGTGTTAAACCATAATAAGCATCATCTATGTTCCGAAGTCACAAAGCCTTGATTCCTAGTATAGTACATTTCGCCTCTACTTCGGCCTCACGGACATACACTCCAAATATGAAATCACTCAAGAATGGTTCGCTCGTATGTGTGAGTGTGATCACTAACATGGACTCAACACATAAAAAGGGGCGAGGACAACATTTTGGAACGAATGATCTTCGAAAAGGAATTAGCCACTATATAGAGTGGGGAAGCTCACTCGCCCTTCTCACCCATTCTACCCTCTAAAGATGCCTTCTAAAGTTTAGCGGATACTAGAGATGGATGACGATGGAAGATTCCCGAGAATGTCGAACTCTTCATGATAGAATCTCTTAAGCATTTCCACATTCGTTTCTTGCTCGAATACTTATTCATGAACATTAACACAAACACATATATATACAATCACATCACTCACACAAAAGAGCTAACATGCTCAAACATAACATGAACCACTATTATTCTTACTGTTTCTTTCTTTCTTTTCTTTTTCTTTTTTTTTTCATTTTTTTTTAACACAAATATAATTAACCAAAACAAAATACAACACACATAACTCTATTCTTGCAATCAACTTTTCATTTCATACTTGCTCTTGACATTCTTCATTCTTTCTTCTCATGTCTTCATTCTCGGGATATAAGATGATGGATGGTGATGGAGTATCCGCCTCCCTCTAGTTGGCATTCTTATCGGGTTTCATGGACTACAAGGGCAAGGTTAATTCGCTATCCTAATGTCACTCCTAGTGGCTAAGAAAGTTGAGCACACGAGATCAAATGAGCTCTTTTAATAGTTACGAGGTTGAGTAGCTCTTCATTCTACTCGGAGTTAGCGCGGAAGAGTACACTCGAAGGAAAATTTAGGCTTTGAGCTCTCACATGGGTTAAGTCTCCACTAATGACTACTCTAGGTTTCTTAGAGATGTTTCTTCTTCACTAAGATGTTACTCCCATAGTATAACACAAACACTCAAAGACTCGACTTTCATGCAAAGACCATTAGCAATCACAAAACTCATCAACTCGACACATATGCATCAACATTCTTAAAACTATCACTATAATCACATGCAAATCTACTCAAAATGTTCAAAATTTTCAAATTTTGGCTAATTTGAACCCTTTTGTCTTTGAAACCCATGGTCATGCATTGGCTATGGTCATATCCTGCATCTCCAAACTTAAAACTAACATTGTCCTCAATGTTCTAAGCATACACTCACCAAAAGATAAAGAGGCACATCAATTTAAAGAGAAGAGTGGAGAGATATTACCATAACTGAAGGAGATAAAGATGATACTACCAAGGCTCATGTATAAAGAGGTTCCAAGTTGATGTTAAGCTCGCGCCATCCCCAAACTTGGAACAAACCACGCCTTAGAAGTAAAACAAGTAAGAAATGCTCCTAAAATATCCAAAAATGTAATGAGAATGAAGCACATAAAAGACATGACCATGTAAAAGTCTACCACTAACGTGGGTATACACGATTGCATTGAGCTATGCAATTAGCCTTTGATTCTCTTGTTGTCACACACGAGCACGAGTTATGTCTCGCGGAGGGTTTCCAGAGATGTTACCCACAAACATCAAAGCCCATCTTAATCGGCTAACGATCATAAAGTAACAAACGGAAGATTTGGGGATCAACCCAAAGAAAACTATATACAAATGCTAAAAATCTCACAAAAATATTAAACCAACGAAGTACACGTGAGACTAAAAGCGAAAAGAGACCATCCCCAAACTTAGTGGATGCACGGTCCACTAAATACGCATAAATGCTAGGGGCGACGACTAAAAAGTTGTCAAAAGGGTCGACATATAAGTGAAGTGGAAGGAGGTCAGTCGAAGGCAAGAAGTCATCCTCAAGCTTAGTGGATAGAATATCCACTAACTCCCTAGACATGCCAGGGAAGACGTCCGAAGAGTCCCAGAAAGGGTCAACAACCGAGTCTGAGATCAGGTGGAAGGTCGAACTAGATTCTAAGGATAAGGCAATAGGCTCGGGGACTAAGTCAAGGTCCATAATTTCCTTAGGTAAATAATCCAACAAACTATCCGCTATATCTCTAACTACTATGTTATCGACGTCCTTAAAGGCATCGGGAGCCTCAAAGTTAGGCATAACACCTTCCATTCTACATAACCCATCCAGATAATCACAAGTGCTAAAAGTTGGAAAGTTCATCATCGTGTGATCCCCAAACTTGCTCATAGAGCTATCATCCTGAACATTAAAATCTAATATAGTCTGATCATGGTGAGATAACAATGGTCGAGGGAATGAGCAATAAGGGTTATCGGTCAATTCATGCTCTAAGGGTCTGTCAAGAGCTTCTTCGACATTTAACTTAAGACTAGAGTTAGGTGTATTACCCTCACCATCATTCATAGTCTCTTCTTGAGTTTGGGGTGCGCAAACCCCTTCCTCGTCGACGATAGGCTCTGACTCAAGTCTATCAACAATTTTGAGAAGCCGTTCCGTGGTCTCCGTTATATCTCGATTAAATCTAGTTTGATACTCTAACAATGCTTGGAGAGTATCTTCAGACATCTCGTAATAAGGCACATGAGTATAACTAGACGAAGACTCTCGCGGAATACGGTTCATGGGACAATACTCGGTCAAATGGTCTAAGCTCGCACAAATAGCACAAACCAGGCTAATGGTTTCCATGGTCCTTTCTTCACTACCTTCATGTAGACACCTAGACTCGACTCTTTGAGTAAAATCATCGAGTCGGAAATTGTCATTCCTAAGTGAACCGTTCATATATGCTTGTCGATAGTCACGAAGACTTCGACGTGGTCGATCAATACTAATAGAACTACGATCTTCATCAAATGACAAATTCCTACATGAAGGTGTGGTCATCCCAAATTCTTGTCGATAGTCTCGAAGACTCTTACGGGGTTGATTACCCTCATGCTCGTAATTCCTAAAACCATGTTCATGACGAGTCTGACCGACTCCATACATCCGTCGATATTCACCCATGGTCATCCTAGGTCGGTCAGGCTCAACTCGCCTATTCCTATCACTAGTCGGAACATTCCTATATAAATTTGAGTAGTCCTGATGACTTGTAGATGGTCGACTAGTGTTGGAAAGGGTTCGCATAAGGTCATTCTCATCAAATGACCAACTTGCCATGATCTCACAATGTTCAAAGATACTAACACAATCACATAATGGGAACTAACACTTAAAGAACTAAACAATCACACAAGTAAAAAGGATGAGATAGAATGCGATACTATCGAGGGCTCCTCTCGTTTCGTTCGCTTTTTCCTTAGCTCCTCGATTATTTACTTTTCCTTCGTTTTTATGTCTCTTTTTGGCTCTTTTCTTATAATGGTACCTAAATGAAAATGAAATTAAGAAAGTACAAAATAAAATAAAGACGTCTAAGAAGCAAATAACACTAAACTAATGAACAAAACAACAAACAATATCCTAACAACAAGCAATATCCTAACTAATGAACAAAACAACAAACAATATCCTAACTATAGGTTATAGGTAGCAATTCATTTTTTTTTGTTGAACTATCCTTACATTAATTAATATAAACGTTATTAACTAAAATACAGGGAATATTACACCACTTTTTTACTTTTATTCTTCGTTCTCGCCCATTTAGCTAGCTTGTCTGCATTCGAGTTGAGCTCTCTTCTAGTGTAATCATCGTTGGTGTAACAATGCTGGGGATTACCTTCCTAGGAAAAGATCCAACCTGAGATGGATGGTATGTTCTCAGAAATAATATTAAAGTTAAACCATACATTTTTTGCCAGTGCACAGTGTACAAGTGCATGTTCAATTGTTTCGACGTTCATACAGTTTGGGC
>BEHA01050348.1:1337634-1370935 GCA_002897215.1 Eschscholzia californica subsp. californica | reverse complement strand
TATAATATGATTTGTTCCAAAACACCCAAAGCATACCTTACTGTACACTAGACATTACAGAATGCACTGTCAATTTTATAGTTTACTATAAATTGATTTGTTCCAAAACACACAAAGCATAACTTACTGTCCAGTAGACATTACATAATGCACTGGCAGTTTTATAACTTACCGTACTCTAGACATTGAATTGTTCTCTTCTTTACTTCTTCTAATGTCTACAACTTGGTATAATGAAAATTTGTTTTTATCCTGCAGACCGGACTGCGGTCTTTTCGTAATGCTGCATCTGGAAAGAATATTCATAGACAGTCAAGACTTTCGCATGCCAGGCAGTTGCACGCAGCCCGAACAATTTAGCGACAGAGCTAGAAGAATGAGAACGGAGGTGACGTACAAAATTTTAAGGGAGTCACAAAAGACTTGGAGTAAGATGATGTAAAAGGAGGGGTTATCATTGTAAAAAATGTTGTGGAAATGTTATTAACTTATGTTGTACTAAAAAATACTTCTGTTTTGTATTATCCCAGAGGTATTTTACTTCAAAATACTTCTGTTGTACTGAAAAAATGTTATGGAAATGTTATTAACTTCGACCAAAGGTATTTTAGTTAGACGATGTACTGTCAGTTTTATACTTTACTGTCAATGTTTCTGTTCAAATACACATACAACATACATTACAGGTAGAAGCCTTTACATAATCTAGTGCCAGTTATCTAATGTACTGTCCGTTCTATAATGTACTGTCCGTTTAGTGGTGGACAACGAAACTTTCTTAAGGGTAAAAACTTGTACAACTTAGACTCCATCATTATGTAGAATTTCGACCAAAGGACACAAGATGTGAAAAGGTACTCAATGGTTAGAAACAATCAAATACACATAAAACATACATTACAGGTGGAAGGCATTACAAAATCTACCACCAGTTATCTAATGTACTGTCCGTTCTATAATGTACTGTCCGTTTAGTGGTGGACAACGAAACTTTCTTAAGGGTAAAAACTTGTACAACTTAGACTCCATCATTATGTAGAATTTCGACCAAAGGACACAAGATGTGAAAAGGTACTCAATGGTTAGAAACAATCAAATACACATACAACATACATTACAGGTGGAAGGCGTTACAAAATCTACCACCAGTTATCTAATGTACTGTCCGTTCTATAATGCACTGTCCGTTTAGTGGTGGACAACGAAACTTTTTTAAGGGTACAAAATTGTAAAACTTAGACTCCATCTTTATGTACAATTTCGACCAAAGGACACAAGATGTGAAAGGTACTCAATGGTGTATGTGTATTTGTATGAAATTAGACTCCAATCAAATACACAAACAACATACATTACAGGTAGAAGGCATTACATAATTTACCGCCAGTTTTCTAATGTACTGTCCTTCCTATAATGGACAGTCAGTTTGGAGGTGGACAACAGAACTTTTTGAAGGGTACAAACTTGTACAACTTAGACTCAATCATTATGTACAATTTCGCCCAAAGTACAGAAGATGTGAAAGGTACTCAATGGTTAGAAACTATCAAATACACATACAACATACATTCCAAGGCATTAGCTAGATGTACTTCCAGTTATCTAATGTACTGTCCGTTCTATAATGTACTGTCCGTTCTATAGTTTACATAAATTTACTTCCGGTTATCTTATGTTCTGTTCCAATAAACTTACAAAATACAATAATGTACACACAGGCATTAAAATACGTACTGACAGTTTTATAATTTACTTAAAGTTTTACAATGTTCTGTTTCGTAAACAAAACAGTTTACTGTAAAGAAACACATGTACTGCAAATCATAAAAATGTACTCTACATACACACAGTAGACAACAAAAAGAAAGTTACATTTCCAAAGGAAGTGCTAACAAAATACTGGGAACTTGAAGAAGTGCTAAACAAAATCAGATAGAGAAGTGCTAACCCATCGCTATATTGGTTCGTTACAAGATGCACGATTGTGGGTCGTCAGTTGATTACATCTGCCACAAACCCTCTGTCTTTTGGGAAAATACCCGGCACTTTCGATTCGAGTGGTGCGAGGTCTACCAGGACGTCTCTTTGTGAGAGGAGGAAGAATCATTGTGTCCGGGTCATACGATTTAGGCTCATCAAACGTAGGTACAGGCTTAACAGGATGACTGTACGTCTTACAATAGGCTTCGGTAGTGAAATTGGAATCAAAAAATGAAGAGGCATCACCACCGTTCATTTTTATACACAAAATCGCATGCTCGCATGGTATGCCTTCTACTTGCCACTTGCGACAAGTGCACGTCCGTAGGGCCAAGTCAACTGAATGGGAGGGCATAGACAATACCTCGTATTGAGCTTCTCCGGACTGGACGCACGTCCAACTACAAGCCACTTTGTAACGCAGTTGCATTTCTTTATCTACCTTCGGGCATAAGAAGGTAGACCAACTAGATGACTCAACTCGCCTCTCGTTCATCATATTCATGATCTTCATTCGGAGCATATCGAGCATGACTGTTATTGGCATAACTCTCTCGTCCCGGATCCAGGAATTGAAGGACTCAGACAAGGAAGAGCAAATTAAACCGTACCTTTTCCCTGGAAAGAAGGCATCTGCCCAATGAACAGGGTCGACTGAGTGCAAAAAAGCTTCAGCTCCAGCCCCACCCATTACACAAATCTCCCCAGTGTATTTGCGAAAGTCTGAGGCAGTAAGTGCACGAGCCGCTTTGAACATCAATGACTGAAAATAATCTGACTTCTTGGCACCATTTCTAACTCGTAAATTCAAGTTGTTCCGCAAATGCCACACGCAGTAGGAGTGGTTGGCCGATGGGAATACATTCCGAACACCATTTAATATACCGTTATGCCTATCAGACATAAAAGTAAGTGATTCACCAATATCTATACAATTCTTCAAGTTCCCAAAAAACCAGAGCCAGTTGTGATCGTTTTCTACATCAACAACAGCATAGGCAAGAATGAAAAAACCTGCGTACAACACAATGATTGAGTATAAACATTACTGTTTCTTGTAAATGTAAGCATGTCGCGGGAACTAACAAATGAACAGATAACTATATGGTTTTCTGACAATTATAAAATGTACAGGGGACAGTTTCAAGAGAAATAGAATAATTACCGTCGTTTCCATTCTTCGCAACTGCAGCAAGAATACATCCATTATACTTTGTTTTAGCAAACGTACCATCAACAAATATCAGAGGTCTACAATGCTTGTAACCTTCTATGCATGGTCCAAGAGCAATGAAAATTCTTACAAATCGATGCGACTCTTCATCAACTTCCAGATTTATATGACTGTTAGGATTAGACCTTGACAGAGCATCAACATACCAGGAGAGTTTTGCATAGGAATCAGCTTCATCACCAAATCCTATACAAATTGCCGCATTTCGAGCATGATATGAGTAGTAGTAACTCAGTTTAATACCATAATCTTTTTTGAAGGAACTAACAATATCCTTGGTGCTCTTGGTAGGGTTCTCTCTAATGTCTTCTGCAATCAATAAACTAACAGCTTCAGTCGATAGTCGAGGTTTGCGTACACCAGTGATGAAGTCTTCACAGGTGTGAACGGGGTTATAGGCTTTCAGGATAAACATAGATCTCGACTTAAGAGGAGCAACCGCGTGTATTTTCCACTTGCATTTTGTACTTTTGCAAACACAGGTGACACGATCGCGGTCATTCTTCACAAACACATAACTGTAACCGTGCTTGATTGAGTATCGACTGAGAGCCTGGCGAAATGCAATCACACCGCCAGGAAATTCTTGACCCTCATGGGTGAATACTTCAGGCCAACTCTCAGACCGGAGAGGTTCTCTTCTGACAAGAGCAGTGGAACCATCACCATGGTTAGAAGGCGGGGGTAAGAAGAAATCACTGGGCGACCTACAAAAATACACAAAGTTTAAAACCAGGAACGGAAAAACTAACTTTACATTTAAATGTGAACCAGACATTTTACAACTCCCAGTCAAAAAAAGGTATAACACACGTAGTACTGTACCGATTCAACTCTTGTGGAATCATTGAAGTGTATGATCGAGGCACAATTGACGAATTAGGCATGACAAAACCACATTCCAACCTGCGTAAGTTAAAGAAATATATAGATATATAGGAACAGGGAACTGAATAATGTACCGTCAACTATCAAACGACAAGGAAACAGGAGAACGGATCAGGAACTTAAATTTGTACAGTATACTTGACCAATATAATTGAAAATATAAGGAATGAAAATGTACCGATTCATTGCTTCTGTACTCATTGAGGGTGATGATCTTGACAAATTTGAAGCATTCGAAGGAAAGAATTCAAGTTCAAACCTGAATAATTACAGGAATAAGGTGAAGAGGTGAAGGAACATGTACAGAGGTGAAGGACACATGTACAGAAAACTGACCAAGTACAACACACCTTGTATAACTACGTAGGAACTACAACATGTACAACCAACTATAAAGCACAACTGGAATTACATACTGACTAATAAATATACCTATTCATTAAGGGTGGTGATCTTGAAGTACTTGATGGGTAGGGACTGCAGAATTCACGATCTGCTTCACGAATGGAATCTTCATTTGACTGTGACGCCATTTCTTCTCTGCTCATTCTGCATAAGAGAAGGTCGGGAACTTTAGCATGTTCTGTAAACTATCAAAACACGAGGGAACTAACTAAAGGATAAGGAACGTAAAAATTTACACTACAGTTTAACAATAAAAACGAAAGTATAAGGAATGAAAATATACCGATTCATTATGGGTAGTGATCTTGAGATACTTGATGGGTGGAGACTGAAGAATTGACGTTCTGGTTCACGAATGGACTCTTCATAAGACTGGGATGACATTTCTTCTCTGTTCATTCTGCATAAGAGAGGTGAAGGAAACATGTACAGAAAACTGACCAAGTACAACACACCTTGTATAACTACGTAGGAACTACAACATGTACAACCAACTATAAAGCACAACTGGAATTACATACTGACTAATAAATATACCTATTCATTAAGGGTGGTGATCTTGAAGTACTTGATGGGTAGGGACTGCAGAATTCACGATCTGCTTCACGAATGGAATCTTCATTTGACTGGGACGCCATTTCTTCTCTGCTCATTCTGCATAAGAGAAGGTCGGGAACTTTAGCATGTTCTGTAAACTATCAAAACACGAGGGAACTAACTAACGGATAAGGAACGTAAAAATGTACACTATAGTTTAACTATAAAAACGAAAGTATAAGGAATGAAAATATACCGATTCATTATGGGTGGTGATCTTGAGATACTTGATGGGTGGAGACTGAAGAATTGACGTTCTGGTTCACGAATGGACTCATCATTTGACTGGGACGACATTTCTTCTCTGTTCATTCTGCATAAGAGAATGTCGGGAACTTTCGAATGTTTAGTAAACTATCCAACGAAGAGGGAACGGGGTAACGGATAAGAAACGTGAAAATGTACGGTATAGTTGAACGATAAAAACAAAAGTATAAGGAATGAAAATATACCGATTCAAAGTTGACGTGTTAAGATTAGAGATATGCAATCCAACCTGCAAAAGTTAACTAAACGAAAGTACAGACATATTGCAAAACGGGAACTGAACAATGTACGGTAAACTTGGCCACTGTATATAAACATGTACAGAAAACTGACCAAGAACAAACACTATATAACTAAGTAGAAGCTACAAAATGTACAACCAACTATAAAACAAAAAGGAAACTGTATACTGACTACTAAATATACAGATTCATTAAGGGTGGTGTCTTGAAGTACTTGATTGGTGGGAAATGAACTAGTGTTACAGTAAATCATTAGTTTCGAAGGAGTTGTTCAAAGGATCCTAATATTCATCATTTTGGTGACCTCTGTTGGAAGTACATCCATCATCTTGAAATTATTTCATTCAATGCAAGTAGATGAGTTTAAATGTTTTTGTTTTTGTTTAAGGAGTATTCAGGGCATAAACATGAAAGGGACAGTGAAGCAAAACAAATATGAATGAAATGTAGTGTCTAACTGTTTGTCTTTAAAGAGCAGTGGACCAAAAGAAACATTAAATGATAGAGTAACATTGAAGGCTAAAAGATGAGATTTAAGAACATTAAAATGATAACATTAAATGATACCATTCAAGGCTAGAAGATGAGTTTAAATGCTTTTGTTTTTTTTTTTGTTTTTGTTTTTATTTTTGTTTTTGTTTGGGTTTAAGGAGTATTCATGGCAGAAGATGAGTGAGGCAAAACACTAGAGTTCCCTTCAAGCCAGGAAGATGATGAACATTAAAATCACTAACCTGATGTGGAAGAACAGTAACAGTTGGTCTTTCAAAAGATGATGAGCTTCTGTCTATAAATAGAGCTAGAAACAGTTGATAGATTTTGAGCGGGACAGAAAATTTCAACCCAAAATTTTGGATGAAAAAATGGCGCCATTACAGGAGAGAGAACAGAGGATAGAGAGAGAAAGAAGAAAATAAAGGAGAGATTTGGTCGGGGAGATAAGGGAAGGAAATCAGATTAGAGAGGGAAGGAAATAAAATTGGAGATATTTTCTCCTCATTTAATGCTCTGGATTTGACAATTTCGGGTCATTAATTGCCATGTCAATCGGCCATTAAGGCAGGTAAGGGAGAAGCAGGCAGGGGCAAAACGGGAAGGGAATAACCCTTAGAAACAGGAATTGTCAGATGGATCTGACATTTTGGACCTCTCCCGCAATTTGGAAATGGGCTGGGGCGGAAGCTAATTTACCGGGCTAATTTTGGTCCTCACCCTAAAAAATCCTTATTTATATACTCTTGCATGTTATGTTAGATCTCAATTATGGATCTATATGTATTTTATTACAGTGACTATCTTTGTGGTTTCAAGCGAGCTATCTTAGCCATTCACAGAGCTCTCTTAGGCATTCACAACTTTCTTGCTCCCCATTGGCCCAAACCAAACAAAAACCTTAATAGGGATTTCGCCCAATTAAATCCTACAAAACCCCACTAACCAACACCAAATTAAGAGCTATACTTAGGATCTATTCAATGTCACCTCCTAATGCTCAAGGGCATGCATATTATATATATATATATATATATATATATATATATATATATATAATTGCGTATCATTCCAACAGTGAGTATATATATGAAAGAAAAAGATAGTTGTCGCTCTTAAGTATGTAAAGTAAGGCTGAAGAGAGAAAATGGATCCATGTTGTGATGAACAGTCGTCCTATATGTATGTGAGAGAAAATGGATGGTGAACAATCATTGTGTATGTTGTATGGGAGATCATGAACGTGGATGCGTACGAGTGAGAATAAGGATGCTAGATATTCTCAGTTCTTTTCTCGATAATCGGAACCTCTGTATGAGAGAGAAGGTAAAACCTATATGTTTGCTCTGTATGGGAGAGAAAGTAAGGCAGACGTAAGATTTTTAGTGGATAATCTAATGTCCTTCTACGCTTTCTTTATTCTCCTTTTTAGATTGTATTGTGGTCAACTATCATAATGTGGCAAGCTATCGTCTTCAATATGGTTAGTTGTTAGCACAGAGCTATCATCTTGAATGTGGTTTGTGTAACGCCTCTAACATATATATTGGCAGGAGAGGATCTTGATCAATGGTCTCACAACCTGAAAGCCGGACCTCCTTATTCGATATGTGTATGTGTGAACACAAGCATTCTCTGGTTATTTTGGGCACCCGAAAGTGAGTAAGTTAAACCCATTAGTTATTCAATATATGGTCTTGGTAATGTGTAAGCCCACTAACGTAATGTTTTAAGGCTTTATAGGTGCTCTTGAAGGAGGATTTTGGTCCATGCGACTATTACTTATCTTCTTAGATGGGGGAGTAGTGAGTGCACTATTAATATTTGAACAAAAAACATATAACTTCTTCCTATAACACGCAAAATGAATATCTAATATTACTTAGGTCGAAGTAACTACCGGTGGCGTGACCCAGAATTCGGGGGCCTGGTGCGAAAAAATTGGGACCCTTTTATATAATATGGAGAAGAAAATATTTTTGCATGTTCTAAAAGTAAACAAATTCAAAATTATTTAAATTATAATTTCTTAAACCTTTGGATAATAGGATACATGATTTAAGACGGATCGAAAATAAGAGATCCGACGGTCGTGATCAGTTCCAGAAATAATAAACGTGTATGTACGTGACGGATCGAGAAGACGAGATCCGACGATCAAAAAGAATTCAGAATATTCCAAGATATTTGAAAATATGTGAAGATCTATAATATTTAGTATAATATATTCAGACTATCTCTTGTAACTATCTAATGGTAATATTAGATAGATTTTATATTATTTCCTAGTTTAGTAATCAGAAACTAGGAAATCCGAAATCCTAAGTTATCTATAAATAGGAGAGGGTTCTAGGAATCAAAATCATCGAGTTATGTCTGACCAATGTAACCGATCAAGCCCACAATTGTAAGTGGTGATTATTAATAAAGAAGTTATTCTCCGTGGATGTAGGTCATGATTATCCGACCGAACCACGTTAAATTATCGTGTCACTATTTAAATTTATATCTCCGATTTCATGTAATCTTGAATTTAACATTGGATGATCATAATGGCTATATTTGTTAGGTACTTAATTTACTTGCTCACATATTCCCAAAATTTTGTAGTATTTTTGGTGTCGAGATATAAAATGCAACAAGGTATTTCAGTGAAAATAATTGCAATGAATATATTACTGTAGTTTGATAAATCATCATTTGAAAAATCTAATTTAACTGTTGAACAAGAAATGTCTAGTTAACTATATAATTGTGATGGGCCTAGAAAGTTTCCTAAATAGGTCTACACCCGCAAGTGCACGGGTGTCAAGTTGTAATATTTCCGGAAAGACCGGTTCGTTCCTCAGAGACTAGTTAAACTTATTCTAAAACTAGGAAGTAATAAGATTTTAAAATGTTTTGGTTTTGATTTTGAAATGAATAAAATATTAAAATAAAATTACGGAAAGAAAATAAATACAAATGATACAAGGAACTCAAATGGGGGAGATCCTAGAGTTTCTAAATTCACCACATGAAATCATTTTTAATAATAAATATTTAGTCAAATTAAATCACTTTCTTTTTATAACTCAGAATTTCGGATAATGAACTATCCTAATTTCGGGAGATGTTTTCGTTAAAACCCCAATGAAAAGATTGAACGTGGTTTCATCCTAACCCTAGATTAGACGATTAGATAATCATGATATGAGATTAAAATACATATAAAGAATAAAAGAGAATGGAAGAAAATTAAACTTTTTTTCTCTTCCCGGAAATGTTTTCCTTCTGATTTTCCCGTCTGGCAGCCAAACGCGCCCTAAGGGAGCGCGATTTTCTTGTCTTCTCGGAAACAATTTCTCTGTAGGAAAATTATTTTCCCACGGATTTTCTCGTCTTCTCAGTTTGAAATCTCCTTTAACTTTCTGAAATTTCTCTTTCTCTTCTCACTCTTTCTGTTTGCTATTTCTCACTAATAGAAACAGTAAAGTAAGAACAATAAAAATCAATCCAAATAGAAAAGAAGAAGAAGAAGGTTGAACACTGTTTATTTCTTATCTCTCTCTCTCTGTAATTTGTCTCTCTACAAATCACTCTTTCTCACTTTCTCTCACTCTATGTTTCTATTACTTCTCTCACAAGAATAAAGAAAGCAGTAGAAGATAATGGTGATTTAGATATCTCTCTCTCTCTACATAAAATCTTTCTTTAATAAGCTCACAGCTCTCTGTTCTTCTCTTCTCTCTCACACAAAAATATCTATACATTAAGCCTAGAGAGAAGAAGAAGAAAATTCTCTGTTCTTGTCCCCCCCCAAAAGATGATCCCAGCCGAGATATCCCAACAGTGAGAAGAGAAGAGGTATTTAACATCCCCCTCTCTCTCTAAAATTCGAATATCTTCAAAATCCCCTCTGTTTTCGTTTGTCATCTTCAAATCAATTAACCATACTCTAACTATAATTCTTGAACCGAATCTTGGTTTCGGTTTCCAATCTTTTCTAATTATCAATCTCTCTCTAGAATATATCATCATAGAGAGAGAGATAACCGGCCAGCTATCAATATCTCTACCTTCCCTTTCCTTTCCTTCAATCTATTCGATTCTCTCTCTACAACTATATTATCTTCACATCTTTCCTTCTTCAACCATAATATATCTCAATCTTCTAATATTTAAAATCCTCTCTCCACTGTCTAAATTGTTGAATAGTGAACTGTTGAACAATTGAATTACTAAACAATAAACTATAGAGCACAAAACTTATTGTGTCTTCACTTGATGAAGAACACATAAATCAATCTATATTTATAGATATACAATAGACCCTAATTAGGGTTGTTACTTGATTTACAAGATACAATTTAAACAATACTAAGAAACCATATATTATGAGATATAGAGAATTATCTTAGAAATCCACAAGATTACAGAATCACTAAACTATGGAAAGAGGATATGAGATTCTCTCTTATCCTAGTAAATCAGTATATCAAATATCCCCCCTCAAGTGGGCGGGGGTTGAACCACCGTCAACTTGTCTCGAAGAAAACAGAATCGATCTTTGGGTAGAGGTTTTGTAAAGATAACCACAACTTGATCCTTCGAGGAGACAAACCGAACATCCAATTGACCATTCGTTACTCGTTCCCGAACAAAATGGTAATCGATCTCAATGTGCTTTGTACGACCATGAAATACTGGATTCATTGTGAGATATGTGGCTCCCAAATTATCACACCCTAAAAGTGGGGTTGCAGACAAGGTGACCTTAAGTTCTTTAAGAAGCGATTCTACCCACATTAGTTCTGCTGCAGCAATAGCAAGACCTCTATATTCTGCCTCAGTGCTGGACTTAGAAACAGTCTTTTGTTTGCGAGCACTCCAAGAAATAAGGTTATTTCCTAAGTACACACAATAACCGCTAGTAGACCGACGATCGACAGGGTCTCCTGCCCAGTCCGCATCAGTATAAGTCTGGACTGAAAAATACAATGACGGTGCAGGTTGTAGAAGGATACCGTAGGTCGAGGTGTGATGTAGATAACGCAAAATGCGTTTGACAAGACCCATATGAGTTTCAGTAGGATTTTGCATGTGTTGGCAGACTTTATTCACAGAGAAGGCAATCTCGGGTCTAGTGAACATCAAATATTGAAGACCCCTTACAAGACTGCGATATAACGTTGAATCAGTAAGTATCGAACTAGCAATAAGGTCACTTGGAGGGGTAGTCACCATAGGTGTTGTAACTGGTTTCGCACCGAGCATGTTGGCCCGAGTTAACAAGTCCTCAATATATCGTCGTTGAGTTAGAAAAAGACCACCTGAGACTTTAACTGCCTCTATGCCTAAAAAATATGACAGTTCACCAAGATCCTTAATGGCAAATTCAGACTGCAATAAGGATATTAAAGAAGAAATGCATGATTCAGATGATGCCGTCATAATAATATCATCGACATAGACCAAGAGATATATAATGCCATCAGAAGACCGACGGATAAACAGAGAGGAATCCGACTTAGATGATGTAAAGCCAACACGATGAAGGTATGCGCTAAGACGGTGATACCAAGCACGAGGGGCCTGTTTAAGGCCATATAATGAACGATGAAGTTTGCACACATAATCAGGAAAGCGATGATCTACAAACCCTGGAGGTTGTTTCATGTAGACAACCTCATCAAGAAACCATGCAAGAATGCATTCTGAACATCCAGTTGACGAATAACCCAATTGTAAGTGAGTGCAAGTGTGAGAACAACTCTGATAGTGCAAGGTTTAACCACGGGACTGAAGGTTTCACCGTAGTCAATCCCTTCTTGCTGATTGTAACCCTTCGCGACAAGGCGAGCTTTATGGCGTTGAATAGAGCCATCGGCATTTCTTTTTATTCGAAAAACCCATTTGCAACCAACTAAGTTCATTTGGGGATGTGGAGGAACTAAGGACCAAGTATTATTCTTTAAAAGGGCATTGACCTCGTCATCCATTGCTTTCCTCCAAGATGGATCACTGTTTGCCTGAGTGAAACAAGAAGGCTCAAACATGTTGTCAGTTACTAGTGTGTGTTTTGAAGCTTGTAAAGCCTTTGGTTTAAATATACCATTCATTGAACGAGTAACTACACGATCAAGTGGTGGGAGAGGTGGTGGTGGTAGAGGAGTTTGAAGACAATTGGGGTTAGGGACAGTGATACGTCTAGATCTAGGTTTGGTGGGTTGAGGTGGTAAAAAGGTGGTTAAAGATACGACTGTGGGTTCTAGACTTTGGTCAGAGCTATGGGGTGGTGGGCTTGGAGGTGGGCTTGGAGGTGGACTTGGAGGAGGGTTTGACACATTAGTAGTTGGGTTTGGGGACATTATGCTTGGAGTAACATGAGATTCAGTATTGGATGGCATATGAATAAAAGGAGGGGGAGAGTTTACCTGAGAAGTAGTCGATGGCGATGAAGGAGATCCTTGGGCGACTGCATAAGGGAAGGAATCTTCAACAAAGACAACATGCCGTGAAATGTAAATCCGGTTTGAGGGTAGATGTAATCATTTGTACCCTTTTTGAGACGAACTGTAGCCTAAAAAGAGGCAAGGGGAGGAGCGTGGCTGAAGCTTGTTAGACCTGTATGGACGAAGGTGAGGATAACAAAGACAACCAAAGGTACGAAGAGAGAGATTTGAATAATAGTTCATATGGAGAAGAAAGACCAGTCGGGGAGGTAGGAACACGATTAATTAGAAAACAAGCTGTGTGACATGCATCATACCAAAATCGATTAGGTAGAGAAGCCGTGGACATTAATGCAACTGCAGTTTCAATAATATGTCTATGACGCCTTTCAGCGAGCCCATTTTGTTCAGACGTGTGAGGACACGTGAATCTGTGTTCAGTTCCATTTTCATGTAAAAGAGTCGTGAAACGCTTAAATTCTCCGTCATTGTCGGATTGAAATATTTTTATTTTAGTGCCAAACAAGTTTTGCACATGTTTATAAAAGACATTGAAAATAGTGAAAGCATCAGATTTTGCAGACATAGGGTAAATCCATGTGAAGCGACTAAATGCGTCAATAAAAATGATATAATAGCGATACCCTTCATTAGAATGAACTGGAGATGGACCCCAAACATCTGATACGACTAAATCCAACGGACTAGAATAAGTAGTGGTACTTTTGTTGAATGACAACTTATGACTTTTATTTTCACGACATGAAGAACAAAATGAAAAAGTATTATTAGAACTAGGCAGACTGTGTCGCGAAACGACAGATTTGACAATGTTAAGCATAGGGTGACCAAGACGGTGATGCCAACCATGAAGAGATGTATGTTCTCCAACGAATGCTTTAATAGGAGAATGAGAGGAGAACGTAAGATGGTAGAGTCCTTCCAAATCAGCTGGCCCGCGAAGGACCTCCTTCCCTGTCCATCGGTCCTTCACAATACAAAAATCCGGGTGAAACTCAAAAAATACATTGTTATCACGAGCAAAACGAGATACATATAAAAGACATTGTGTTAAAGATGGAACATGAAGCATTTTAGAGAGATGAAACTTACGGGTGGGAGTGGGAAAAGTGGAGGAACCGACGTGAGAAATGGGTAAAGTGTTACCGTCTCCCACCTTTACCTGATCTGGGCCGTTGTACTCATAATGGTGTTGGATGTCAGCAAGGTTATTCGTCATATGATTGGTAGCTCCTGTGTCAGCAGTGGCAGTCTAATCATATGTATATCCGCTGGAATTTTGAGCTACATAAGCCATTGGTGGACGAAAGTGGGAGGGTGGTTTATTTTTCTGTGGCCTGAAATTTTTGTCAAATCTGTTCCAGCATTGCCATGCTTGATGATTACCTCTACCACAAAGTTGGCATACATTTTCATTAGGATCAGCAGTAGATTGCAACTGGAAGGATCGACCCCTTCCTCTACCACCACCACGACCTCGAGAGATATTACCACTGCCACGACTATGGTCAGGCTGAGAACGAGATGCATTTGTGTAATGTGCTTGTGGATGAGAAACTAGAACAGAATTTTGTGTATCCAATCTTAATTCATAAGTGTATAAAAAAGATGCAAAATCATCAAAGTTAAACTGGTGCATAGTTGTTGTTAAAGAGGAAACAATGGAATCATATGAGCTATCCAAACCATCGAGAATGGCATGTTGAAGTTCAAGTGTGGAGATAGCATAATCGGATGCTGCAAGAGTATCGGCTAAGAATCGGGCGTGAGAAAAAAACTCGCGCATGGTTCGATTACCCTTTTTAATAGCGTTAAGCTCACGTTTGAAATGTAGTAAATGAGCTGAAGATTTGGAAGCAAACTGTTGCTCCAAGGAAGTCCAAACAGCAGATGCGGTTTGACAACGGATAACTTGACGAAGAACTGGTTCGGAGAGAGACGATAATAACCACGCAAGGACTAACTTGTCCTTCTTTTGCCACAGCGGAAACATTGGATTAACAGATCCATCACTTAGTAGTGGAGATGGTGGCGACTTCGAACCATCAATAATATCTTCAAGATCAAAGCTTTGAAGGGACGGTAGAAATTGAGCTTTCCACAACAAATAATTAGTAGAATCCAATTTAATGTTGACGAATGAATGGGGTTGAGTAAAAGGGAGGGATAAGATAGTATTTGAGGGTGGGACAATTTATCCCATGGATTCTGTACGCTGCTCTGCTACCATGTTGAATAGTGAACTGTTGAACAATTGAACTACTAAACAATAAACTATAGAGCACAAAACTTATTGTGTCTTCACTTGATGAAGAACACATAAATCAATCTATATTTATAGATATACAATAGACCCTAATTAGGGTTGTTACTTGATTTACAAGATACAATTTAAACAATACTAAGAAACCATATATTATGAGATATAGAGAATTATCTTAGAAATCCACAAGATTACAGAATCACTAAACTATGGAAAGAGGATATGAGATTCTCTCTTATCCTAGTAAATCAGTATATCCAATATAAATTATTCGAAAATCTCCTTCACCATGCTCTTTCCATCTCGGTTTCTATCCATTTCCAACTCCAAGCCAATCTTGAGAGAAATATATTATCTTCACTTCCAATATCTTTCCTTCTCTCGGTTTCTCTATTTACTATTAATAGAGTTGAGAGAAATGGAAAGATAAAAAAACAACATCTTTGGCCCTAATTAACGTGGATCTTATTAACATGAGTTGTTGGAGATTTAAAGAGATGATTCTCTGTACCATGGAGCAACATAAGAGGATATACCAACCGTTTGATCGGACAACACGTGTTTTAGGTCCGTTAGATTGCTGAGAGGAGCATGGAAGCTCTAATGTGGGATACACCAGATCACGTCTTGAAGAGAATCCCGAATGCCGTCTCGCGTAGCCCGAGCTTGTACCGAAACTATATCATAACCGTCCATCTGCTAGATTTGTGCCACGTGTTACAGAAACATTCGATTTTGACCCAAACTTTAATTAGCTCTATCTTTAGCATCCGGACTCCGATTCGACTTCTACTTTCGCCTCCAGGTTTGTCTTGAACTGTACTTTTTATTCGGCACCAATGTTGACCAAAAGTACCATAATCAAGAAATGACCAAAATACCCCCCAATACGTCTTTCTCTTAATTTTATCCATTTTTTACACTGAACTCCGTAAAAAGACACCTGAGAAAGAAAAACAAACAAATTGCATCGCTCGATATTATATTGAAGACTTAGTTTATGACAAACATTACAACTACACTTCGTAACCTTGAATTTCAGGGTTCATTATCTAGTTAAACATGTTATACAATAGGATGTAACAAACTTTTGAGATAGTATGAATCCTTTTTTTGTTCTAAAAAAACTATCTTTACATATAAGTTTTCAATTGACTATTCTAACATAATTGAATAAAAAGGTAAGAAACTATTTTCGTTAAAAATAAGGATTAAGAAAGAGAATATAGTTCGCTTTCTTCTCATTTCAGAACAATGTTATTCACTTAATAATTTTATTTTTTATTTGAGAAACAGTAAATAGATAACGCAACTTGTTAAATCACCATAACTTTTTTTATGAAAGAGAAATAGTTCTGTATTCGTCTATTAAGTATTTTTTAACTTTTGATAATATCTAAGAAAATAGAAAAAAAGTAGTTTAGAGAGGGAGAGTAAGACATGTTTAGGTAACTTGGCAAGAAGAATGGAGGTGTTATAGGAGTAAAGTGTTTCTATAACAAGGAGTGTATGACAACTACTAAGGGTGTGTTTGATATCTCCTATTTCCATGGACCAAGAAGAATTTTCATGAAAATAGGTATTTCCACCGTTTGATACGAAGTGTAATTCCACGACTTTAATTCCCTAAAGAATCTATTTCCATGAAATAGTCCATTTATAATTCCTTGCCCCCCTAGGAATTTATTTCTGTGGAAAGTCAAAAATCAAAATAAAAATATTTTAATATATTTGTTTACATGAAACCTAATATTTATCTCTATATACGTTCAAAATGACATTTTTGTCCATAAAATTTAGCAAAATAAACTTTTACTTATACATTAGACAAATGATATTTTTGTCATTTTCTTACCAATGACATGTTTACAAGTTATCAAAATGACATGTTGTCGTTATATAGCCAAAATTACATTTTTAGCCTTTTATAATATCAAATTGACATTGTGCCCTTATGTTGTTAAAATGACATTTTTACCCTTATATTGTCAAAATGACATTTTTACCCACATATAATACCAAAATGACATTTTTATCCTTATGTGGTATGAATGAAATTCTTATTAATGGTATGTCTGCAGTTTTATATTAAAATGATAATACCCTTTTATTAGTAAAATCTCTTTTTTATCGATACGTTGTCAAACTTACATTTTTGTCTAGTTTTATCGACAACTTGACATTCTTACTCTTAAGTTAGCAAAGTGACACATGGTTAAATAAATTTGTAACATAGGGGTAAAAGTATAATTTTGACAACATAAGGATAAAAACGTAATTTGAAAAACATAAGGATGAAAATGTAATTTTGGCAACATAAGGGTAAAAATGTTATTTTGACTACATAAATAATAAATAAAAACTCTTCATTGAATATTATATTCGTAGAAGTTATTTGTCAACCAAATAATAGAGTTCGTAATTCCACGGAATAATAAATGACTACCAAACGAAAGAACTCTTATTTCCACGGGATAAATTCCGCGGAAGACTTTTCATGAAACTCTTTTATTTCCGTGGAATTATTTCCCTGATATCAAACACAACCTAAGTGGAATTAGAAAGAGATTAAGAAGAGATAGTTGTACTTCTATTGCTAACCACCAATAGTATCCTCAATTCCATATCTGTCTAGGTAGGTAGGGAGTGAATGTGAAAAAGAGAAATAAATAAAGTTAGAGAGAGAAATAGTTAGAAGGAAGAGAAAAAGACGAAAAGTTAATGCTTGTTATTAGGGATGTGGATGCCCATAAAATTACTGGTATAAGCATATATCTTGGTGCTTTTAAGATTACCTTTCTCTTACCAAACAAATACTATGGATGCCCACCATTGTCATATAACCACCTATATGTTGTGTCATTACATGGGAGCTTCATATGCAATGTGTCATCTTGGTAGTGACAACACATCAAGCAAGTGACAACTCATAGGGTTATGTGTCACCATTCTACAATTCCATATGCAAAGTGTCATCTTGGTGGTGACAACACACCATGCAAGTGACAACACATGAGTTATGTGTCAACTTCCTATTACTTCTCCCACCCTATAAATAGGTGTACATGGAGTAGTGTTGGTATGAGTTTGTAAGCGATGTTTTGGTAAGAGATGAGAAAATTTGAATGGAATACTTCAAATAAAGTTTGGTTCAAGTTCATCTCTTTTTGTTTTAGTATGTTTAAATACCTCCATCTTTTTCTCTTCCTTTAATTCCATTAAGTTGCATGCAAATATCAAGACACATTGGAGAAAATAGACCGACAATATTTTACAACGCGTTATCAGCACGAGACTCTTGCCAGCTGAAAGAAGCCGTTATTCTGTCTATTTGGCGACGCCAACATCGGTGAAATATCGAACAAAATAAGTCGTTACTTTGCCCAGTGAAAGGTATATATTTCAATTGTTGGTTTTATTATAACTAACATATTTTAATTGCATGTTGCAGATTTAGATTTATCGAAGAAGAGATATTGTTACAAATGAACAAGTGGTTGACTACATTAAATACCTTTCACGCCTTGGTTATAGTCCTGAAGACTTAATACCAAATGTGTTATTTCTTCAAGAATTCTCATGTGCTTACTTGTTTCGTTTGAAACGAACAAAACAATCTGTTGTTGTTAGATAACCATGAATATGGACCCACCGGGTTCATAATTGTGCCTGAAGCACATACAATATAGTCAAATGTTCATGGAAAGGAATAAGATTACATATGGAGAAATGGTTCTAGAAGAAACCACCAATGTGTATCCCCCACAAGTAAATGAGAAAGAAATAGTAGACAAACCCCTTACCACCAGAAGTGGGAAAAGGGATAAAACTCAAAATATAGAGTTGAACCTAAGAATGATAAGGTGAATAATCCACCCAAGGTTCAAGGATATGCTTGTCACATATGTGGAATGGTTAGTAGTAAATTCCGTACTTGCTGTACGGCAAAAATAATTTGTGGATTTAGATCCAACATCTTTGAAGCTTGAAGCTATAAAGATGAATCTCATGGACTTGATCCACCATTGAGCATTAGAGATGATCTCCCCGAAGGATCAATTAATGTGATCATATATTTAATTTTACCAACTAATATGCTAACATATCTAACTTTAACTTATTTGTTTAATTTTAGTATTGTAAATTATTTACTTTCTTTTACAATAGTGTTATTTTAATCTTATATTATATTATTTAATTTAATAAAAAGTATGGATTCCATAAGAAACATATCTAAAGGTGATGAAGATAGCTGTCAAGCAGACAGTGGGACCACAAATTCGATACTTCGAAATACAAAATATTTCTCGATCTTAAAATTATGTGATGCAAATGCGATTACTATCGCTGACTCATCAAGCCTTATAGAAGGCTCTGGAAGAGCTACTATAATATTGCCCTGTGGTACGAAAATGATTATTGAGGATGCTTTGTACTCCACCAGATCCTTGAAGAATCTATTGAGTTTCAAAGACATTCGTCTGAATGGGTACCACGTCGGGACTGGGTCTGAGAATGATAAAGAATATTTATATATCACCTCGAATATATCTTAAAGAGATTAAAACAGTTGAATCATATTTCGTTGTCAACCCGAAGTTGCACGATCCAAATACTTATAAAATTTGGCATGATCGACTGGGACACCCAGGATCTACCATGATGAGTAGATACAAAACACTCGGGGACACCCTCTTCAGAACCAGAAGTTTCTGATAGATAGGGATTTTACTCACTGGTTGCTCATTGGGGAAGTTTATTACTTGCCCATCTCTAACGAAAGTACATATCGAATCTCCCAAATTTTTGGAAAGGATTCAAGGTGATATATGTGGCCCTATATACCCGCAGTGTGGACCATTTAAATATTTTATGGTATTAATCGATGCATCAACTAGATGGTCTCATGTAAATCTGCTCTCGACACAGAATCAGACGTTTGCAAAGTTATTAGCTTAGATAAGTCGTTTACGAGCTCACTTTCTTGATTATCCGATTAAGTCGATTCGTTTAGATGGAGCAGGAGAATTTACATCGAGGACTTTTGATTCCTATTGTCTCTCAGTTGGAATTAATGTTGAACATCCTGTAGCTCATGTTTATACTCAGAATGGTCCAGCTGAATCATTCATAAAACATATCCAACTGATTGCGGGACTAATGTTGATGAGGACTAAATTACCTATTACTGCATGACGACCTGCAGTCCTTCATGCTGGAACCTTTATAAGGTTACGGCCTATTTCAAATAATCAATTCTCACATTTGCAATATGTTCAAGGCCAGCAGCCAAACATATCTCATTTGCGTATTTTTGGATGTGCTGTATATGTTCCTATTACAGCCCCACAACGCACAAAGTTTGGGCCTCAGCGCCGACTAGGAATATATATTGGTTTTAATACACCATCTATTATTTGATATCTCGAACCCCTGGCGGGTGAGACTTTCACTGCACGCTTCGTTGATTGTCACTTTGATGAGACAATTTTCCCGCCATTAGGGGGAGTAAATTTGCCTGAAGCAAATATTACGGAAAAGGAACTTTCTTGGTTTACTCCAAATTTGTCTCACTTTGATCCTCGTACTAATCAATCTGATGTTAAAGTACAAAGGATAATACATCTACAAGAGATTGCTAATAAAATGCCTGATGCATTTAACGACGCAGCGAGAGTGACAAAATCACATATACCTGCTGCGAATGTTCCAGCAAGGATAGATGTCCCTGAAGGACACGATAAAAATATTGCAGCAAATGAATCGTCTAAAACACGTCTGAAACGTGGACGACCAATCGGTTCTAAAGATATAGTTCCCCGTAAGAAGAAAAACCAACCACAAGCAAGTAATGTTCCAGAAGAGACGACAAATACACCCCTAGAAGTGGGTGAAGCCCAGAAGAGGCAAAAGCTCTTGAAGAACATGAGTTATTCCAAAGGAAAAATATCTATAAATTATGCTAGTAATGGTAAAGTGTTGAATCGAGATAACATAATCATCGATGATATATTTGCCCTTTCAGTAGCCACTGATATTATCACTGAAAATGATGATTATGAACCACATTCCATTGAGGAATGTCGTAAAAGGACTGCTTGGGTTAAATAGAAAGATGCAATTCAGACATAACTGAATTCTCTTTCAAAACATAATGTTTTTGGACCTATAGTCCTCACACCCAAAAATGTAAACCCTGTAGGTTTTAAATGGGTATTCGTTAGAAAACAAAATGAGAATAATGAAGTTGTTCGCTATAAAGCAAGACTTGTGGCACAAGGTTTCCTGCAGAAATCAGGGATCGATTATGAAGAAACATACTCTCCAGTTATGGATGGAATAACCTTTCAATATTTAATCAGTTTAGCAGTTTTAGAAGAACTCGAGATAAATTTAATGGACGTGGTCACTGCGTATCTATATGGAAAATTAGATACTGACATTTATATGAAAGTCCCTGAAGGATTTAAATTGACTGGAGGCAACCCACGTACCATGTATTCACTAAAGCTTAATCGAGCTTTATACGGATTGAAACAAGCTGGACAAATGTGGTACAATCGTCTTAGTGAATATCTGATCAAAGAAGGTTATGTTAATGATCTCGTTTGCCCATGTTTATTTATCAAGAAAGGAGATGTTGGATTCGCGATTTTTGCAGTATATGTTGATGATATCAACCTTATAGGAACTCTAGAAGAGCTCTCCAAAGTAGCAGAATATTTGAAGAAAGAATTCGAGATGAAAGATCTCGGGAAAACAAAATTCTGTCTTGGCTTACAAATTGAAAGAAGCACAAGTGGCATACCTGTTCACCAAACATTATACACTGAAAAAGTCCTGAAGCGCTTTAACATGGAGAATTCTTTTCTTCTTAGTACCCATGGTTGTTAGGACTCTCGATGCTCTGAAAGATCCATTTCAACCTAAAGAAGAAGACGAAACACTCCTTGGTCCAGAAGTACCGTATCTGAGTGTTATTGGTGCATTATCATACTTAGCTCAATGCACTAGACCGGACATTGCTTTTGCAGTAAATCTATTGGCCAGATATAGATCTGCACCAACTAAGAGGCATTGGGTTGGAGTAAAGCAAATCATAAGATATTTGAGAGGAACAACTGACATGGGATTGTTTTATTCAAAGAACTTATCCGGTGATTCTCAAGTAAAAGGATACACAAATGCCGGTTATATTTCTGATCCGCCCAAAGGGATTTCTCAGACAGGTTATGTATTCACAAGCGGAGGTACAACTTTCTCATGGCGATCTAGTAAACAAAGTATGTCCGCTACCTCATCTAACCATGCAGAAATTATTGCTCTCCATGAAGCAACAAGAGAATGTGTATAGCTTAGATCCATTATTGAATACTTTAGAAGCTCAAGTGGTCTTGATTCAATCACAAAATCACCCAGAGTCATTCACGAAGATAATTCAGCATGCATCGCTCAGATCAGAGAAGGATACATCAAAGGCGATAGAACTAAGCACATATCCCCTAAATTATTTTACTCACATCACCTCTAGAAGAATAATGAGATTGATATCCAGAAGATACAATCATGTGAGAATTATGCTGACTTGTTCACCAAGTCTCTGCCTACTACAACGTTCAGAAAACTGGTAGATGGCAACGGAATGCGACGCTTGAATAGCCTGATGATGTAGACTACATCGGTCCAAGATATGATATTCATCAGGGGAAGTCCATTATCATGTGCAGGTTCATGTATCGCTATCTACACTCTGTACTCTTTTTGCTTCGTCCAGTTTTTGCCCCAATGGATTTTTCTGGCAAGGTTTTAACGAGGCAGTATTTTGCGTATCCGTCGTCACTCGATCTATCCTTTGTACTCTTTTTCCTTCATCAGATTTTGTCCCACTGGGTTTTTCTGACAAGGTTTTAATGAGACAATTATTTCAAGTGATTGTCATCCAAGAGGGAGTGTTATAAGGGATGTGGATGCCCATAAAATTATTGGTATAAGCATATGTTTTGGGTGTTTTTAAAGTTACCTTTCTCTTACCAAACAAATACTATGGATGCCCACCATTTTCATATAACAACCTATATGTGGTGTCATTACATGGGAGCTCCATATGCAATGTGTCGTCTTGGTAGTTACAACACATCATGCAAGTGACAACTCATAGGGTTATGTGTCACCATTCTACAACTCCATATGGAAAGTGTCATCTTGGTGGTGACAACACACCATGCAAGTGACAACACATGAGTTATGTGTCAACTTCCTATTACTTTTCCCACCCTATAAATAGGTGTACATGGTGTAGTGTTGGTATGAGTTTGTAAGATTAGTAAGAGATGAGAAAAGTTTGGAAAGAAATACTTCATATAAAACTTGGTTTAAGTTCATCTTTTTGTTTTAGTATGTTTAAATACCTCTATCTTTTTCTCTTCCTTTAATTCCATTAAGTTGCATGCAAATATCAAGACACACTGGAGAAAATAGACCGACAATTTACAACAATGCTCAATTATAAAAATAGGCTCGTTTTGTGTGCGTCATCTTATTCCATCACTTTTACGGTTTACCCTAACGTATTTTCCATTGACTCACTACCTTTTCATCTAGTAACTGCTAGTTAAAAGGGCCTGCCTTAGGTAAAGAGGTCCGGTGTGCAAGCACTGGTTACACCCCTTCACCTACGCCCCTGGTAACTGTGAGGATGCCCAAATTATATGGGCACCGCCCCTAGCAAACTGTTGAAGAAATAAAGCTAAAACCAATTTTAGATTGGGTTTCCTAATTTTAAAGTTCCCATATTTGTAAATTTCATGTATTTTGCTTTAACGTAGATACACCCTAATATAAGACAAATACATTAACATGATCAATAAAAGCCACCTCTTTTGTCTCAATTATTTTTCTCCATTATTCCTGGTTTAAAATTAATCTTTCCTCAAATTACAGTGAGAACTATGCAATCATTGTATATTACAGTTGAGAAGTAAGAAGTATGTTTCCTTACTGAAGAAACCAGGGTTTGATGCTCATCATGAATATATGTTTTGTCGGCAATTGTGAACCATCGCCTTGGTTGAATTAAAATGAGGAGAGACACATCTCTAAGATTATGTCTCTTCATATAATCACCATTATCCTTATATATAATTGAGTTCTCATTTTAGGTTAAGAGAAAAATCAATTAGTTTTTTCCAAGTTTAAAGTTTCTGTTAGAAGTCTAACTGATCAAGAGGAGTTCTTTACATATTTTATTTGAAGTTTCTTGAGGATCGAAGTTCTGCGCTTCAAGAAGGTAAGACTGCTTTATCCTGGGAGATGATTCGTATTAACAACCCGAGTAAGCACCACTGCGGGACGAATAACGTCTTTAGGGGAGAGTATTCAATACTCGACTCAGTTATAAAACCATTTCATATTATTCTGCACATTTATATATATAATTTGTCGAACGAAATCATTATCGAATTGTGTATTCGAGAAGGACGATTTACAAATTTTGTCAAACAATCTTAAGACGTTATTCTTGCTCCATATTTCATTTGACGAATCAACAAACAATTCGAATTACTCCTGACTATACTTTTTTCTTTGTTGAAAGTACTCCTGATTATACTTATGCATGAGTTTTCAAATTTATTTTTTCACCACATACCCATTTCATACTATAGTGTTTGAGTAACAAGTGTGAGAGAAACTTACTGTGTAGTTAAATGAATAATTCTCACATGTGTAATCTGATGAGACATGAAAATGTCTCATCTGAATCTCTTAACTAGGGTTAGTTAGTCCAGTTCGAGCGGTTACTCTGATGATTTGTTTGATTTTCTTTCTCAGGTCTCATTTACGGAGTTCGATGCGAAAACATCGTGACAAAGACATACTTAAGGGGCATTTTGGTCATTTTAATGACAAGGGTATTCTGGTCAATATTAGTGCTCATGTGAAAGTAGAGTCCAAGACGAACCCAACGACGAAAGCGAAAGTCAAATCGGAGTTCCAATGGGAGAATTAGAGCAAGTCAAAGTTTGGGTCAAAATAAGGTCAACATACGGGTCAGTGACACGTGGTGAACAGTCCAACGATGATGGAGAATTTCGGTACAGGTGGTCAAACACGGAGTCTATTCAGGATTCCCTCATAAGTCTGATTGCATGTGACGCGATGTAGTTTAAAAGGTAGTCTGCGAAGATCCAACCGTACGCGATGACTAGCTTCCATCTGACGGTCAGTCTACTGTGTCACAAACTAATTTGATAGCCCGAGATACACCCGATCGTCTCGCCTCAACAGCCAGCGTCAGCTCCAGCCGTTAAGCATGGATTGGGTCCTGATTTGCCAACTCGGTCATCTTCTCTCATCCATACTTTCCTACTATACAGTAGTGAGAGAAAGTTGATATTTGAAAAGATGGAAAGTTGGAGTTATAATCTAGAGAGAGAGAGAGGATGATTGAAGAAAAATATTTTAGAGAGATTAAGAAAGAAATCTAAAGCAGGAAATAATTTTAGAAGGGAAGGAAAGAAATCGTAGAGAGAGGAGGGGCTCACGGCTAGAAAAACAGGGAGCTCTCGGTTTTGGAGAGGAGGACATCTCGGCTTTGAACAGAGAAAGGGGAGAACCCGACCACCATTGATCATCTCGGGTTTTGGTATCTCCTCCACGGCTAAGAAAGAGAAAGAGGTTTAGAGAGAGAGAAGAAGGGGCTCGGTTTTGATATAGCTCTCGACGGCCCTCCATTAACAGTTAGAACCGAGAGCTAGAGAGGGAGAGAGAGTTTGAATCTTTTCTATTTTTTGTTTCTTTTTCTTCTTCTAATCCTTCTCTTTGTGAGAGAGAGAAGGTCAGATTGAAAGAGAGCTAGAGAGAGAAGGCTACTGATTTGTAGAGAGAGAGAGAGATTGAATCAATTATAAAAGTTAATTATTTTCTTCTTCTTTCTCCATTGTTACTGTTAGAGAGAGAGATAGAGAGATCCTGTGTTTATTAGAGAGATAAAGAGAGAAGATAGAGAAAGGAAGAGAGAGAAAACAGAAGAGAGAGAGAAAAAACCAGAGAAGGAAAATAATTTTCTCACCAGGAAATCGTTTCCGGGAAGACGAGAAAATTATTTTCCCTAAGGGTCTGTTTGGCTGCACAGAGGGAAATTTGCGAGAAAAAAGGTGTTTTCTTCTCCGATTCTTTTTCTTTCTTTAATGTTATTATTTCTCATTTATCCCACCATGATTATAATCTCTTTAGTTATGAGTAGCTAATTTATCTAATCTAGGGTTTCGATGAAATTATGATTTTGTGTAAATATTCACTTAATATCTTAGTACTTTGATAAGCAACTCATGCATTGATTTTCTATAAATTCTCATGATTTCTTCTTCATTTATGTTTCCAAGTTGATTAGTCATATTTAGATAATCTCTTTAATGGCCAATACTCCTTAGTTAATAGGTGAATGTTGAAAACGTGTGTAAATCTTTCATTACCTATGCTTCATAAGTCTTGATTCGTCATATTTAGGTTAAGTCCTTTAATGAAGAATACTTGATAGTTGATAGGCAATAGTTAGAGTCGTAGAAAATCAATCATAGTGAGCCATACACGATATAAGATTTAGGTCGATATTTATGCCTAGTTATAATGGATTCAAACCCTAGACTTCCATCCCACTGATTTACTCTCATCGTTATTAATTGCCCTCGTTATTTTAGTATTTTAGTATTCTATCACAAAGAAAAAAAAAACACCAATTTCAAAGAAAACCTTATTAGTCATAGGATTTAGAATAGATTAACTTAGTCTCTGAGGAACGAACCGGCCTTACCGGAACTATCACTTGACGCCCGTATACTTGCGGGTGGTGACCTATTTAGGAAACTTTCTAGGCCCATCATAATCTATCTCAATAAAAACCAGGCTTGTTCTATATTTGCATACAATCAATTGAGAATTTCATAGTATTTCATGATTTATCCGTGTTTATAACTTCCTATGAAACAAATATTAAACTTATTAGTCTCGCTGTTAATCAAGAAGGGAACCATAAAAGAATTGGATTACCCGTAAACAGTGAAAACATACACAGGATTTGGATGTTTGTCTTAGATAAATAGTTAAAGGGCTAGGTATGCCATAATTGTTTGTATCTTAATTTCATTAATAAATGTTATTTTCTTGTGTTTTCTTCAACCTTGTATATGTTACTGATTCCATTTATACACATTGTATATACAATTGAAATAGGAATTTGCTATAACATTGATGTTCGATTTTATAAGTTCCGCACTACCCCAAAATATGTGGGGTCAGGGGAAGCATTGCTTTCATCAAATTATATTTTGAATAAATTGCCTCATAAGAAAAAAAATTAAAATCCTTATGAGTTACGAAAGGAACAAAGCTTTCTTATAAATATCTCATAGTGTGGGGGTGTTTAACAAAAGTGGAAGTTCACACACCTAAGAAGGTCAAAATTGGACATAAAACAATTGATTGTATTTTCATAGGATATGCACATAATAGTAGTGCGTACCAGTTTCTCAAACATAAATCTGAAATTCAAGATTTACATATTAATACGGTAATCGAGTCAAGAAATACTTCATTTTTTAAAATATATTTCCATGTAAATTAGGCGATGAGAAAAGTTTTCAAAAGAGGAGATTTGAGAATATTATAACAATGCAAATAAAAATAAAGATGATATGGAAAATGTGGTCCAAGGACCACAAGCAGGAGAAAATCAGGAAGAACCTCATAGAGACAAGAGACAAAAAATTGTCAAAACATACAGTCCAGATTTTCTCACACTTATTAGAACAAGAGCCTCAAACATACAAAGAAGCTATGTCTTCTCCAAAATTGAGGCTGTAAGTTGCGAAATAGGGTTTATCCTTCATAACCATACGTGGGAATTGGTAGATCTTCCACCGGGGTGTAAACCGTTAGGTTATAAATAGATTTTAAAAGAAAATTAAAAACGGATGGTTCCATAGACAAGTAGAAAGCAAGACTTGTCGCAAATGGATTTAACCAAAAAAAAGGATTAACCTATTTTGATACGTATTCTCCTATTACGAGAATCGCATCAATTCGGGTGTTAATTGCTATTGCTGCTTTATATAATTTAGAGATACACCAAATGGATGTCAAAACTACTTTCTTGAATGGTGAATTAGAAGAAGAAATTTTTGTGGAAGAACCAGAAGAGTTTGTAGTACACGGTCAAGGAAAGAAAGTTTGTAAATTGGTAAGGTCATTGTATGGACTAAAACAAGTACAAAAAAGTGGCATGAAAAATTCAACAAAGCCATGATATCAAATCGTTTTAGTATTAATGAGTGTGATAAATGTGTTTACACTAAATCTACTACCAACGGATTTATAATTCTATGTGTGTATGTAGATGACATGTTAACAATGGGTAGCAATTTAGATATGATCAAATCAACGAAGAAAATGCTATCAAAAGTATCTGATATGAAAGATTTAGTTCAAGCAAACTTATTTTTTGGAATCAAGATCTCTAATGAAATAGTTTTATCTCAATCACATTATATTGAGAAAGTTTTAGAAAAGTTCAACAAAACTGATAATCAAGTTGTTAAAACTCCAGTAGACCTTAGTCTACATCTAGCTAAAAATACAGGACATAGTACTAACTAATTAGAGTACTCTCGTATAAGATGTACTTAATGAATTGTACACGACCTGATATTGCATATTTAATAAGTAAATTGAGTAGGTTTACGAGTAATCCAATACAAACCATTGAAGTCCTTTAATAAGAGTCTTTAGATATTTAAGGTATATATACAAAGGAGTATGGGTTACATTTTACTAAATACCCTGCAGTTCTTGAAGGGTATACAGATGCAAATTGGATTTCAGACGATTCTAAATCCACAAGCAGAATATTTTTACTATAGGTGGTTCATCAGTTTCATGAAAATCCTCAAAACAAACTTGCATAGCAAGATCAACCATGGAGTCAAAATTTATTGTTTTAGACAAAGCTAGAGAAGAAGCCGAATGACTTCGTAATTTTCTAGAAGATATTCCAATTTGGCCAAAACCGGTGCTTGTTATTAAAATACATTGTGTTGGTAAATTGTCAATTGAAAATACACATAACAAAATGTATAACGAAAAATCTCGACACATACGTCGAAGACAGAATACCGTTAAACATTTGCTCTTAAGTGGTTATCACAATTGATGATTAGATAAAATCAAAAGATAACCTAGCGGATCCGTTTACAAAGGGGTTATTGAAAGAGCAAATGTACAAGTTATTAAGGGGAATGAGCTTAAAGCCTAAAGTAAATGAGTAGATCACAATAGAAATCTAACCTGGTTGACTTGAGATCCCAAGATCTATGTTCAAAAGGGACAACATAAATATGAAATACTCGCTAATTACTCTGAAAGAGTCATTTTCTTACCCATTCTTAAGTATATCAGTGTTGCATGTCAGAAGATAGGATAAGTGATGCTTTTAAGAATGCCTATATTCTTGTGTAGACAAGTGGGGTACGACATGGTACTCTTCATAGGACATTACCTATGTGAGTGTATAACTCATGCCGGTTCTATGAGAATGTCTTAAGGCGGGATTCTCTAAAACACTCATGAATCCAGTAATTGCTCAGGGCCGAAAAGGACACAACATAGCAACAAATAATGTACGGAAGAAGTTGTTTGTTGACTATTGTATCGACTTACTGCAAAATTGAATAGTTCAAGACATCATGTTCACTAAACAATTCGTAAGTCCGGTAGTCATACTAAGGAAGGTACAAAGCCAAAATCCACCTTTCTTGATGCAACAACTACCATATAAACTTGTTTAGTCTGTATAAGTTGTTAGTCGGCATAGCATTCATAGGGAATAAATGTTAATTCTTGTCGGAGATTGTTGGCAATTGTGAACCATTGTCTTGGTTGAATTAAAATTAGGAGAGACACATCTCTAGGATTATGTCTCTCCATATAGTCACCATTCTCCTTACATGTAATTGAGTTCTCATTTTAGGTTAAGAGAGAAATCAATTAGTTTTTTTTTTCTAAGTTTAGATTTTGCATTAGAAGTCTAAGTAATCAAGAGTATTCAAAGCTTTTTGAAGATCGAAGTGCCACGCTTCAAGAAGGTAAGACTATTTATCCTGGGGGAGGATTCGTATTAAAAACCCGATTAAGCACCATTGCGGGACGAATAACGTCTTAAGGAGAGTATTTAATACTCGACTCGGTCACAAAACTATTACATATTATTCTGCATATTTATCTATATAATTTGTCGAACGAAATCATCATCGAATTGTGTATTCGAGAAGGACGATTAACAAATTTTTTTCAAACATGTTTCTCCCAAACTTTTACTAAATTACTAGTGTTAGGTATTACTAAGATATCATCAGGTTGTCTTTCGTAAACTTATGTTGAAAATATTATATCATGTCTCCGTTGTATAATTTATTTTCTTGCACCATATTCAAAGTCTAATGTGTAATAATATCGGTGAGCAAGATAGTTAGGGGGTTTCCAAGAAGAAAAAAAACAAGATAATTAGAGGTTATTCACCTTTTAAAATATAAGTTAAAATTTCACTACTTTTGTCTAACACTTGGTTGCTCAAGTGGTTGAAAGTGTCAACATAACCTCCAAAAACCTGGAGATTCCAGGTTCGATTCCCATAGGAGGTGGAATCCATGGTTATTGAACTTGGTTTATTTAAGAGCTAAATAATTAGTTTGTTGGGCTTTAGGCATCTTTATTATGTTATTGGGCTTTAGACTTTTTTCATTTATAGTTTTACTTCTGCGGTTATCGTGCTTCTCACATCTTGATGATGTATCAATGCCATCTAATGACAAACATAAAGCGTAGTCCATTTCAAAAAAAATTCACTACTTTTGGGTTGTCATAAATGAATATGACGCTTATCAACATCATAATTGATGTGTGTTAATTTTGGTTCGGTGAGAAAGCATGACCCAATCCGAGTTTGAACTAACTTTCTTGGTGAACTATTATTGGGAATTTTAAATCTTTACACGAAACAAAAACCCTAAATATTCTTGTACAAAACTGGTTTACTTTTGTCAGATATTACATAAGTAATGTGACACAGAAGAAAACTACAAAAAAGCTTTAGATCTATATCCAAAATTTATAAAATTCGAAACTTACAAAGAGTAAAAGAAAACTAAAATTGTATTAATAAAAACTTGATTCGTTAAACAAATACATGTCCTTTATATAATACTGTATTGGAGTTTCTTAATCTCAATTAAACTCCAATTACAACTTCTAAGAGCATCTCCAATGCAACACTCGACAAAAACTCAATTAATCTAACGTGTCAAGTATGAATTGAGATTCTCTTTCGTAGTTAGCACAATTGAGATCCTCAATTCAAGATACATCTCTAACGCAACACTCAAAAAACTCAACACTTTAGCTTTACTTTGTTTCTTATTTTAATATATAAAATGATGATGTGGATCAATTGAGTCAATAAATGTTAAGATACTCAAAAGAAAACTAAACAATTGAGTTTTCTTTTGAGTATCTTAATATTTATGGCAGCCAATACATGGACAATCAAATTTTTTATGTGGACAACTGATATTTGGGTGTGCAAACAATAAAAATAGATTATTAAGGGGATAACTTAATTCCTGAACCATCTTTTTTTTTTTTTTTTGAAAGTGAACCATCTTCTTCCTCGTCAAATCTCCATCAACTCCCACCACCGTTCCAGTCTTCTTCTTCTCCACCTTTTAATAACAATGAGATCCCAAAATTGATTACCACTATAACTTTTTTTGGCATGAAGATTTTAAACCCCTGTTACATAGACCAAAAAGTTTAATTCAAAAGTGGATGTTTATTAACAGTAAACCCCAATATTAATGACCTAACTTCTTTCACCTATTCATTTATCATTATTCTTCTGTTACTCCTATGTAAATTTGGTGCCACATCTCTATAGTTTATCTTCTTCTGCCTGAATTTGGTTTACTTGAAGCTTACACTATTTCTTTATCAGCAAATTATTGCTAGTCAAATTACTATTTAAATCGGATATCATAAGAGATATATTGATTAATCAAAATGAGACACTTGATGGGGTGTATGCATATAATTGATGATGATATTAAAAATATACATTTTGTTTCTTGCAATAAATTAAGAGAATGAATTGGTGTTCTTGAGTTTCTCTGTCTAGAATTTGTTAGGGTTAGAAGCATTTTCAGCAAGGCAGAAGGAGATTAAGGGGTTCAGTTGTCCCTCCATTAAAAATAAATGATTATTTTTTCAGCCAATTAGTTTGTCCACATAAAAAATTCGGTTGTCCATATATTGGATGCTGCCATATTTATTGGTGCCACATCATATTGAGATTTTAGTTGAGTGTTGAACTTGAGAGTGTTTTTTGTTAAAAACTCAAGTAATCCTGTGTGTCAAAATGAGTTTTTCAAATTGAGTGTTGAATTGGAGATGCTCTAAATAAATAAAGGATACTAAATTGTTAAATTGTTAGGGTGGTTTTATAAGCAATACCCAATCTTGTTAAAGTCATTGCTAAAGGCAATTCTTAAAATGGTCAAAAGCAATGCATCAAAGAAGGCAATGCCTCAACTAATTTCTTTCTTGTAATTTGTTTGATGTTACCTACCTTACCCACTTTTATATACTTTGGTTAGAAATCTTAATTTAACTCAAACTAATTTTTTCTTTTACTCAAATTAACTTTTTCTCATACACTGAATGATCTTTGGCATAAAGTTCTACATTTAGTTGTCGTATATGAAGGATGATTTCACATAAAATGTACCCATGGGTTGCGGTACTCAAGCGGAGACAGAAAAACCTAGTTCTCAACATATAAACTAAAATTAATTAATTGAACATAAATTCATATTTTTATTAATTAGATTAAGACACGGCTAATCAGTTGAGCTACACACTATGATATTGAATCGTAATAAAATACAAAACCTTAGTTGTAGTTTGGTGGAATCATACACATTTGCAGTGTTAGTTAATACTAACTAAAATTATATTAAAATGAATCCCTGGCAAAGATTTGTGAAAGATTGGATAATTTTCAGTACTGTGAGTACTGTCTCATATTAGGGCAGAATAGTCTATCTGCCATATTAGGTAGAATATCGAGTTAATCCATACTTAATTATGGGTTGGTAGCTTAGCTGGTCTCATAATGGAGTAGACTCTTCAAAGTTCTGAATCCTATGTACAAATGAAAATCTATTCTTCAATTTTTGTGTCTCCTAGATTAGTTGAACTTAGGCCTCAAATTAATCCATAAATTAATTTAATACCTATTTTCATTTTTTTTTTTTTGTGATGAGATTGTTGTGCGAGAATATTTGAATATTAATTGTTAAAAATACACTGGGACAAATAGGATTACAAATCCATATTAGCTGGACCCTAACTGCACATTTTTTTGTCAACAATCTTT
>BEHA01050348.1:1318528-1334756 GCA_002897215.1 Eschscholzia californica subsp. californica | reverse complement strand
TGGTAGTGGGGGTAGAATGGTAAGGTAGAAGTTTAGTTGTGGTAGTGGAGCGGAGATAGACAAAAAAAAATCGTCAAGTAAAATTCATGCATGTCTCAAAAAAAGTTTACTTTGAAGTCAAAAGGTAAAAATTTTAACTTTAAAAGAAAGTCAAATTTAACTTAAATGAAGTCGGTAATTTTTGCGTACCAAACCAACTTTTTGACTTTTCTACTTAAATAAGTACAAAAGTAACTTATTTTAGTGTTACCAAACGACACCTAAGAGTCGATAGAATATCAAAAAGTTAAGAATCGGATAATCTTCGTAAACTTGTGTGGTTTGGTAAATCACTCGCTCAATGAAAGCGAGTGACATGAACGTTAATGGAATCTTTCCGATAATGGTCGTATTACCGTATCTTTTCAATATGACAAGTCGATATTCGATGCTACCTGGCCTTCAACATAACCGACATTTCTCTTACGCAGAGTAAAACTCAAGGTGCGTAGCTTACTTCTGCAGACCTCTTGTTCTAGGGCTCCGGTAGCAGAGCTGACTCAGATCCACCGTTCTGCATGCCTTCTTAAAGTGCCTAGAAAAATCTTGCTGACCTTCGGTTCCAGGGCTCAAGTGGCAGTCCTCTTTCAAGACATCCTCGTTGTAGGTTCTTGTGAAATTTCGCTCATGTGTATTCAACATTTCGGCACGTCCCATCCAAGTCAATCAATTAATTTCTTGACTGGTTAAGGCTGATAGATATTTGGCTCAACACGAGCCCCCCTCCCACTCCTTAAAGAGATGCTAAGGAGTAAAAGAACTAAACATCTTTTACCAGTCATGCTTACTTATAGGCAAGATTCATATTGTTCAATAATTCCAATTTAAAGAGGTAGGTCGTACATTTGGCAGAGCAAGAGGCGTTTGTCTGCTGGTCTATCTCCGATTCTCAACAAGGCAGGACATCCATAGTCAATACGCTTCCTACCTCCACTTACATCACTTCGACACTTTTGGAGGCACTTTAAATTTACGGTCAAATATTCTTCCGAAAATCTACTCAGTAACCCAAACGATTCCATAATGTTACTGTTGCAAGATGGATTCTTGCCACGCGGCCATAACTCAAACTTTTCGTCTGGCATAGCCAATCATTCCAATGGATCTCTAATTTTCAAATACATAGCCTCTACAACAGTATTTAAACTTTCATTTCACTTTGAAAACGAATATTTGAATCTTCATTACGTTCTCATCTCCAAATTATTGGATTTTACATTTCTTTTTTGGTTTCCAGAAATCATTCATCCCTTGCTTTATGCATGGTAGTGTATGGGCCAAAACACGTCATCAAGAGCCCCCCTAGAAATTCACGATTAATGGGGCCACAGGAGGGCCAAACCCATGAACCAAATGATGAATGGGCATGGCCCGTTCATCTTCAAGCACCCGGGGCAATGACAAAATACACTCGCATTAAAAAAAGAAGTCAGCCTTAGGTAAAGAAGTTACCCCGCACAAAAAGGTTGGTCGTTATTTTCGAAGCGAACTTCTTTCCCATATATCCGTTGAGGCGTTACTATTATTCAAGATAATAGTTGGTCAAGGACATCAATAATCCGTTGGACGGGAGTTACGATATCCGCATTCATGGTAACAACTCTGTGCGCTACCACATTTAAGGTGACAACTCACCACAACGTGACATTCATCAAAATGAGACAATGGACCACAAAAAAAAAAACTCACCACAACGTGACATTTGACCAAGAAGACAATGGACCACGAAACATTGTAAAAATGATCAAGAATGAGATGATACAAGGCATCTGATCACCGCCTAAAACATCTAATTCTCCGCAATCAACCGACTACTTTCTCTCACCTCGACCACCTGATCAAGGAAGACGACTAATCTTTCTCTCTCTTCAGACGACCGCCTGATCAAGGAAGAAGACTGATTTTTCTCTCTCCAGACGACCACCTGATCAAGGAAGACGACTGATCTTTCTCTCTCCAGACGACCGTCTGATCAAGGAAGACGACTGATCTTTCTCTCTCCAGACGACCGCTTGACCAAGGAAGACGACTGACCTTTCTCTCTCCAGACGACCGCCTGAGCAAGGAAGACGACTGACCTTTATCTATCCAGACGACCAGCTGATCAAGGAAGACAACTGATCTTTCTCTCTCTCCAGACGACCACCTGATGAAGGAAGACGACTGATCTTTCTCTCTCCAAACGACCACCTGATCAAGGAAGACGACTGATCTTTCTCTCTCCTGACGACCAAAGGGTGCAAGCATTTTATCTTCCTCGACGATCAGAGGATTAGGCAAGCGTACACCTAATTGTATCATCTTTTCTCCTGACGATCGTCTTGTTCAGATAAATAACTCTATAGCTCAATCTCTGGTTTATATTTCGTTTTATTATTTGCCAAGTTTACTGACTTGACCGTCAGAGTCCCTTTGGCCGAAACCATCCAAGTGTCCCCCAGAGACCTCACGATCACGTGTGTTTTATTTATTGTCACAGGTTAAGCCCAAAGACGTCACTTGATGTAGAATGCAGCGGAATTAAAATTAAACAATAACGGTGACGCGAAGAACGATAAAGAAAGATTAAATAACTCTAAAACTGAAAACTTTATTAAACTCAAGGGGATTCTCTCTTCAACATGAATGATAAACAAAGACTCGACCTCCTTTTATTGGATAACATACTTTCCTAGATAGACTCAAACTGGACTTTCCTAAATAATTAAAAGACTGAAAAACTGCAACTTCCTAAATAGATAAACTCAAATTTAGACTATTCCAATTATTGAAAATACTAAAACAATATAATTTCCTAAACCTAGATTCTATACGAATCATACTAAATTTGGACTTTCCTAAATCTACTCTTCATGGCCGGACGGCCTATGTGGCCGGTAGGAGCATGGTCAAAGTATCCACGCCGGGTGCCCCTGCATCAGCATCCCCTTCTCCCACGATGTTCGTCCCGAACCGTTCTGAAGGGAATTCAGTTCTGCCGGTCCGTCTTCAATAGGCAACAACGTCACAATTTTCTTGTTCCAGGGAAACTCATAAACATTCAAACGTCCACGGTAAGTAGCGTCCACATCCGATTGCCATGGTCGACCTAAAATGATGTGGCATAAATCCATATTTGTAACATCACAAGTAACTGCAGACAAGCAAGAAGAACCAATAGAAAGATTAATGGTACACATGCGATCAACTCGTGTTGTAGAACCGGATTGGATACACGCGGTTTTATAGGGGTTGGGTTTAGTTATGGTCGGAATTCCCAAGAAATTGACAAGTTTGGTAGAAATAAGATTCTCTACACATCTATTGTCAATAACAATAGTACAAAGTTTATCCATGACTGTCCCCCCGTGTAACAAACAAGTTCTTTCGATGTGAAGTATCCTTCTCAAAAGGTTTAAAAAGAACTTTCTGAGTAATTAACATAACTCGATCACCGTTGTCCGGAGTAAGGCTAACACGTTCCAGCTGTTCTTCGTCGGAATCGGAATCTGACTTCTTCTCCACAATATTAGCTTTACCGCGAGAGGGGCAAGCATTAGAATAGTGTCCTGTTTCATAACAACGATAACACTTAACCGGTGGTGGTTTCTTATACGGGTTATTGGCCACTGCTTTTGAATCTTCATCCGTCGGTTTCGATGTATCCGTGTCATCCGGTAATGTTCTAATCGATTGACTTCGAGTGTTGTGTCCTCGAAAAATGGAACGAGAATCCGATTCGAACGATTTAGCGACACTGATACATTCGGAAACTGATGTAAAAGACCTTAAATTGACCAAATCCTTAATGTCATTCCGAAGACCGTCTTTAAACTTTTCTAATTTCATTGATTCCGAATCTGTAAGATTAAGTCTTGTAACGAAGCGTTGAAATTCCGAAGCATACTCTACCGAACGTCTTCCTTGTCGGCAAAGAAGATATTCGGCACATAACTGATTTTCATAGTCCGGAGGAAGAAATCTTGATAACATCAATGGTTTAAGTTCCAACCAAGAAGAAATAGGTGGTAGTTGTAATAAATGTCTACGTTCAGCCTCTTGTTTCCACCAAGTAAGAGCAATTTTAGATTGATAACCGGTTACACAACGAACCTGTTCAGGACCCTCCACTTGCATAACATCAAAGAAAATTTCCAGACGTGAGACATAATCCAATAATTCCTCGATATTGATCGAACCGTCATAAGAAGGTACATCCATTCGAATACGATAAGACGCTGTAGGCTGGTGATACTCGCGAGCGGTGGGGTTAGGGTGATGTTCGAGTTCGGTTTGTGGGTTGAAGTTTGTGGTGGGTGGTCGTGAATGTCGAGTGTTGGTTTGGTGACGTGGAAAGTCAGACTCTCGGGTATGTGATGGGGAAGGTTGATATCTCGGTTGTGTGGTCGGGTGATTGATTCTCGATGGCGTTGGTTGGGGTTGTGTTCGGTTTGGAGATGATAGGGGAAGGTTGGTTCGGTTACTTGGTTTCGGATGGGGTTTATGTGTTCTCGGGGGCGATAGGGATGGGTAGGCGATGGTGCTGTTTCGCGGGCTTGGGAGTATTGGTGGTTCTCGGGTTGCTGGTTTTGGTAGTTGGGGTGTGGCTGGTAAGGAAGATGGGTCTCGGTTTGGGTGTATCGGGTGTACGGATATTGAGGACGAGGGTCTAGGTAAGTTGGGAAAGGTCGGGAAGGACCGACGGGTTGGTTTTGTTGTTGGTTGTTGGTTGGGATACGGTGTTCGGGTGACATCGGTTATGAGATAGGGTTCGGGTTGTGGGTAGTGTATAGGTTGATAGCTGAATCGGTGAAAGAGAATGATGATGGTGTTGGGGTGTTGGAAGTGGTTGAGTTTGTAAGGCTGTAGGAGGGGTATGTGATCGGTTTTACTGTTGGGGTCGCTGGGTGGTTTGTGACGAAGGGTGGAGGTGTAATCGGGCAAGTTGCTAAGGGTGTGGCCGAATAGGGGTGTATGGGTATTGGTATGAAAGCCTAGAGGTGAAAATCGGTTAGGGTTTGAAGTGGTGGTGATGACTGGTGGGGTATTGGATACGGTGGGAAATGGGTTTGAAGTGTGAGAAGGTGATTGATTGATGCACATACCTTTAAGTTGCTTTGATAAGTTGTTGATTGAATAAGTGATTTGATCAAAGCGTCGATCAATATGCTAAAACTTTGTGGCGTTGTCTTTTTTATAGTCACTGAATTCTTCTTCTAGCTTCGTTACCGATGACAATCGTTCCTTAATGTTGTCCCCTTCGGACGCAAAAGTTGGAGGTTTCTCCTTTGTTGGTGTAGCGGGGATAGTAGTGTTAACCATTGTAACGGTAATAAGAAATTTGGCTCTGAATACCAGTTGATGTAGAACGCAGCGGAATTAAAATTAAACAATAACGGTAATGCGAAGAACGATAAAGAAAGATTAAATAACTCTAAAACTGAAAACTTTATTAAATTCAAGGGGATTTTCTCTTCAACATGAATGATAAACAAAGACTGGACCTTCTTTTATAGGATAACATACTTTCCTATATAGATTCAAACTGGACTTCCCTAAATAATTGAAAGACTGGATAACTGCAACTTCCTAAATAGATAGACTCAAATTTAGACTATTCCAATTATTGGAAATACTAAAACAATATAATTTCCTAAACCTAGATTCTATACGAATCATACTAAATTTGGACTTTCCTAAATCTACTCTTCATGGTCGGACGGCCTATATGGTCGGTAGGACCATGGCCAAAGTATCCAGGCCGGGTGCCCCTGCATCATCACTGGTGTCCATAAAATATTAACATGTGAATGTCTGATCACAGGTCAACGGCCCGGTTTTCTTAACTTCTTGACCCGCGATTTCGACCTCTCACAGTTTGACGCTAAAAGGAGAGGCCCCGACAACTAATTACTGAACTTACCCAGATGACACAAGAGATGACCAACACTCCCCTTGACGTAGCATCCCAAATTGCACTATTGACATCTCAGATGCAAGAGAGCACACAACGATTTAGAGCCTTGGAAGAGGAGGACATCATAGTCAGAGCCGAAAATCAATTATTGCAGGGAAAAATCATAGAATTGTCTGTAGTCGTACCACCTCGAGAACTCGTTGGTCCTAGGCAGACAAAGTTGAACCCTGAATAGTGGGTTGGAAGGAAATTTGAAGCAAAAGATGTACCTGACCAACCAATCCTTTGCTTGACGACTCCGGAACAGTAAAAAAGGACAGAAGTGGGCGGCCCTTCAAGCCGACCAGTCACTCAACCAGGTCCGGGTGACAACCAACGTCCAACAACATAGACCATGACTACTCCTCACTTCTCTTCTCTTCCTCATTTATTTATTTGTGCCTACTAATGGGACTTACATCCCCACATACTCGTACTTTCTTAGAGATAATTCTCTAGAGTAGAGCTTGGCAAAAAGGCTAGCAGATTTAGAGGCCTTACTTATACGCATCCCTGGGGTTCCGACTCCATTTAAAAAGAGTCTGCCCCAAAGTTATGCTGACTCACTTTTTGTAGATGTCGTAGCTCTCGTTGAGATGCCCAGGAAGTTTTCCTTCCCAAATATGAAGATGTACGATGGTACGTCTGACCCTGTTGAGCACATTGCTTCTTACAAGCAACGCATGTTTACAACTGCTATACCAATGGACCTGAGAGAGGTGGCCGACCTAGCTTCGGGCTTTTAACATGAAAGTGAATTAGTTTATTTCTTTGAGGGCACCTCTAATTGGGGTCAGTTTCCTTGAAGAAACTATGGGGTTCCTCGATTTCTCAATCACTCCTCTTTCTTAAAATAGTCTTGGGCTTTTAACATGAAAGTGAATTAGTTTATTTCTTTGAGGGTACCTCTAATTGGGGTCAGTTTCCTTGAAGAAACTATCGGGTTCCTCGATTAATGCCTGCCCGAAATTCCATGTGCCCCATTGTACAAGCGGGCAGGGGCAGAATAATAGGGATGAACTACCTGCCCGTCTGCCTATTTATTTGGATAAAAATAAGCAAGCTTCTATAAATTTCTCAAACACTCTTCTTTCCTGAAATAGTCCTGGGTTTTTAACATGAAAGTGATTTATTTCTTTGAGGGCACCTCTTATTGGGGTCAGTTTCCTTGAAGAAACTATCAGGTTCCTCGATTAATGCCTGACCGAAATTCCATGTGCCCCATGGTAGAAGCGGGCACGGGTAGAATAATAGGAATGAACTACCTGCCCGATCTGCCTGAATATTTTGGTGGTCAGTGTGTTTAGCTGCCCGCCCGAACCGAGTCTAATATTGCCCGCGAGCTACCCGCCCGTACCATGGGGGTAGAAAAAAAATTGCAGAAATACCATGGGGATAGAATTGGGAGAGTGGAAAAAATTTGGGGCTAATTAGGAAATTTTTGGGGCCAAAACGAACTGCCGGAAACTTATTGGGGCCAAAACGGCGAGTTTGTCACAAATAGGGGGCCAAAATGGAATTATCCCATTATTATATGAAAGAAAGAAGAAATGAGATAAGTACATTGGTGTTTACCTTTACTTAAGGCGATAGGGATATCATCGCTTGAGACGAAATCTGTTGATGAATGGAGCAGGTGCAGGACTAGAATCAGAAGGTTTTTCGTCTGACATAAACTCATTTAATAGGAGGCTTAGCCTGCACTTGTTCTCGAAGAGGTGTGGAAGATGCAATGGAATGGACTACCAAATCATCATCGTCCCATGACGAATGTGAGTAGACGTAGATGTAAAGTACGGTGTGTCTTCCTTAAAGGTAACATCAATTGCAACGGGGAGGGTGAAATAGCAGCAACGTAACCTTTCTGAAGATGAGAATAACCAAAAAAGACACACTTTAACTATTTTTAATGATGGAAAGCCGACATCCTTAACATAACAAGTTCTTCCAAATGTGTGCGAATCAACAAGCCACAATGCGGGAAAAGAGTCGTATAAGCAATCTCATCATTAAGAACAGAAGATGGCATGTGATGGATATGAAAATAATGCCGCAAAAACAACATAAACCCAATTGATTTACTCAAGAAAAGTTGGACTCACTTGGGTCATCCGTCGAACGGAGAAGTTACAATTGAGCAAGTAACAAAAGTTAGTAGCGGTGTACTTAAAATGTAGAGACCTCCAGAGTCATGTGATGTACCAGTAATCTTCTCTGTCGTAAGATCCTAAAACAAACAATGATCAAGAAAACATGAGATGCACCAATTGATTTTACGAGTATGCTGACTGGTGTCAGATTAAACCATAAATGCGGTAATGTAAGACAAATGACAAAGGTAGCAAATGGTTGAGGGTAATGGTGTTAAACCCACAAACATAAGATAGTGAGCCATCAGCTAAAGTAATAGCTGTAATGGATGGAGTAAAGTATAAAAGAGACTAGGATTAACTGTCACATTATCTGTGGCACCAACATCAATGATCCATTTGGAGGATTCAGAAATGAGACACGTGTTAGCTTTACCTGAATCAGCATTAGTAGTAACTGAAGGAGATGAACACTTAAGTGACTTAATATTCTGTGAACATGGCAAGTTCATCACTATCTCATGAGTGCATACTTATTATGTCTACTTACCATAACACCACTAAGCGGAGCAGGTGGAGTACTTCCGTGCAAAGAACACGACTAAAAACAGCTTTACGAGATGTCATCTCAGAATCAGAGAAAATTGTGACTTAGCAGACTCAGATTCAGAAGAAAAACCAGCAAGAATACACATGATAGCCATCTTTTCAAGTTGTCTTTGTTGCACCTTCACATCAAGACTAAAAAGCAGCAACATTATTAAATTCCTCATATGACTTCTTGAATGTCGTAAAATAGTTCCCAAGGGGTTGATATTGTTTCTCTAATTCATAAACATACGGATTCCTGGGGTACAAAAATTCCAAATAGTCCATTAGTTCTTTAACAAGTTCGCAATGATTGATTAACACTTGCCCCACTATAATTCTGAATTTGAATGAACAAAAGAGCATCCTCTCAGAGCCATGTTTGTCTGTAACTCTCTTTCTCCATCGATCCTCACTTGGAAAATCATCCATCAAATGCTTATCTCTGTATATACTACAAAGACTACAAAGATAAAGACGAACAATTCTATTTCAGTCTATATATAGTTAGAACCATTTAGCATGTAATTTTAGACAACATCGAGACCGCATCCATTGTAATAAAACATTAATATATATCAATAACAGTGAAATAAAGTGAGAAGACAACCAACACAACAAACAATGAAAGACGGGGATGATATGGAAAAACCCCGAGTCAGCGATTGAAAAATGTCGCAGCTTTGGGGCATAAAAAGAAATCTCTGGGGCATAAAGAATTGGTTAATCAAGATTCACTTATGGGGCATACTTCTTTTTAGTCCAAAAGTTTAGTAGATTGAGTTTTGCTCCTTAATCTCAATCTTCCCTTCATTTCCACCACCATAACAACCCACAACGCCTTTTCCAATCTCCCGTCACTTACCACCATTTTTGTTCTCTCTATCTTCTTCTTCACTCTTCCTCTTTCTGTCACCCGTCACTTACCACCAGTTTAGTAGATTGAGTTTTGCTCCTTAATCTCCATCTTCCCTTCAACTTTACCGCCATAACAACCCACACCGCCTTTTCCAATCACCCGTCACTTGCCACCATTTTTGTTCTCTCTATCTTCTTCTTCACTCTTACTCTTCCTCTTCCTGTCTCCCCCTCTCTTTAAAATCCATCTCAAAATTCAGCAGATCTCAACCCTAAATTGTTTGTCACGACCATGGTCATGCTAATTACTTCAACTTAAAGATGACCATAGTTACTCTTTATAAAAAATAACCACAGGTAGATGTTCTCCCAATGTTCCTCTGTTCTCATTTAAATGCATGATCTCTTTAGGTCACATACTTTTAATAATAATTAAGCCTATTTGTTTCTTTCATCTGAACACACTTTTTAACAGTACAGTTATGGGAATCCATTACCAACCAATCTCTCTCTCTCCCTCCCTTCCCCCTCATTTAGACATATGGTTTCTACCATTGGCTGGCGTGTAGTAGTGAATTATTTGATATTTAATTTCTTGATTGGGTAAGGACTTCCCCTTCTTGGTTAACACAGATAGAAGAAGTCCCTTCGTCTTTTTCTTCCATTGATAGAAAACTCTAGCAGATTTCAGATTTACTGGATTTCTAGAGACAAAAGAAGACAGGGAGATGAAGAGAAAAACTGAAGAAGAAGAAGAAGAAGAAGAAGATATAGAGAACATAAAAGGACGGTGAATGAGTGGCGATTAGAAATGACGTATGGCCGAAGGTTGTGGTGGTGGAGATGAAGGGAAGATGAAGATTAGGGGGAAAAACTCAATCTACCTAAATTTTTGGACTAAAAAAGAAGTATGCCTCATAAATGAATCTTGATTGACAAAGTTTTTATTCCCGGAAGATTTTCTTTAGTTCCTGAAGCCGCAGCCTTGAAAAATCGTTGATTAAGCAGCAGCGAAAAACAACAAATAGTAGAAATATATAACCTTATGTTCTAAAAGAAGACCCTCACTCTGAAATAACAAAAAAAAAAATTTAATAAACCCTAATTTTCTGAAAATAATCTTTGATGGTTTGAAGAAAAGAAAAGAAAACCTTAATGCTCTAGAACCATGTTAGATTGAATTCCAAATTTATTCCTAATTACCAAGCAATATATATATATATATGATATATATAGTAAACCAGAAGGGAAAACAATGATTAGGACAAACATCCTTTTTTTAATAAATGATATTGTCTAGAAGCCCTTCTCAAAATTTAACTTATAGTCCTTCGTAGAAATAAAATAACCTATTTCAAGAAGGAAATAGCCGTGTCTTTAGAAAAAAAATAACTAATTAAAAAAAGGAAACAAAAGATATTTCAAGTGTTAAAAAAAAAATTAAAATCTCTATCAATAAAATAATAACTAATTTAAGAAAATGAAACAAAAGAAAATAATACAGAAAATTACGATATTGAGAATATAACAATATTAAATATAGAAAATCGGGTGATACGTTTGGAGAGAGCGCCTAAAACAACACTATGAGGCGACTCTAAAATCACTGAGTTAAAATTTCGTCACATTTAATTAATACAACTGTCCGTGCCTTGGGCACGGGATCTACCCCAGTAATATATATATATATATATATATATATATATATATATATATATATATATATATATGTCAGAGTTAAGATTATATCTTAGGGTACTATACAACCAGAAAGTACAATATTAGGAATCTATATAAATAAGAAAGAATTAGACATCAAATATGCCTCTATCGTCTAACAAATATTTAGTACACAACTGGCAGGACTCAAAATCTAATATATAAAAATAGGTCAGTCGGTTATTTTGGATAAATCTGACCGTCCATTTTCGTTGGGAGCTTGATAGAGATCACATTTGACAGTTGATATAAATCCCTCTTTATGTATCTCAAAAGGGAAGGGTAACAGTGTCATTAATTAATCAATTTTTTCAGTACGGTAAGGATATCCCTGGAATAACTGCTACCCCACTTTCTTCTCATTCTACTTTTCTCTCCCACGATTTCTCCAACAAATCTCCCCACTAAATTAGTCTGATGTTGGAATCTTTCCACGAAATAAGTTACAATATCCATAGGATTATATTTCTCTCTCTATTCTCTGCAATTATATTTCTCTCTCTATTCTCTGCAATTCTCTAAAATTATGAAAGTTTTTAATTTGTAGGAAGAAGTTGAGGATGTTACGACATTAGCCAAGAGGAATCTGAAACCTAGTTGAAATAAAAATCAATCTTACGATTAAAACAAATACTCCCTCCGTCTCAAATTAAGAGACCTACTTTCCCTTTTGATTTGTCTCAAAATAAAAGACTCATTTCTTTTTTTATCATATAAAATCCATCAAATTTCCAACATTGTCCTTTATCTCTATATTATACATTTCTCCTCAAACATATATTTTTGGTAACAATCTAATTTGGAAGAAAAAATAACATCCAATTTGGAAGCAAAAATACCATAAAAAGGCATGAACAATTTGGATTGTTACCGAAAATAATTTGATCATTAAATAAAATACAAATTTCTTCCACTTATTTTTGGTAAAGGAATTTAATTTGAATTTAACCAAAAAGAGGAATCTCACTATGAGCATCAAATGAGGGTATAAGTGGAAGAAAAGATATGTGAAATATTTGTAGGAATTTAGGTCTGGGACTCTTAATTTGAGACGGAGGGAGTACATTAAATAAAAAAAACTCTTTTCACCATTACTGGAACTAAACTACAACCTCTATCGCCAACAACCCTTGGTTGGAGTGGTAAGAGGTATAATCTTCCACCTTAAAGGTCAAGGGCTCGAGGCACACGCTGAACAATTCAAAAAAAAAAAAACTATAACCTCTATCACTCTCAAACATATAAATGAAGAAGATTTTCTTCTTTGTCTTCCTCCATTACTCTCAAACAGTTAACAGAAGAGAACCTTCTTGTTCTTTTTTCATCATTATTTCAACTAAACTGAGACCTACATCATTCTGAAACATATAAGAAAAAAGATTTAAGTTTCAATCTCTCTAATTCATTTGCCATTTTATAAAAGAAAATAATTTAAGTTCCAATCTTTCTAATTCACCTGCCATTTTATAAAAGAAAAGGATTTCAATTCTAGTCTCTCTAATTCACCTGCCATTATATTTTATAAACCCCTTATTGGTGAAAGAAAAAATCTCAATGGATGAAGATCAATACACCGATTTCATGACAACATGTCCTCTGAGATAGACCAAATTCTCGTTTATAAATAAGAGAAAATAATAATAGAGGATTAATCCTAAGAGCAAAATGTGAAATATCTCATTTTTCTTCCCTCAGCTTGTTTTCGAAGATTAGATGTCACCAAGAAAAATATAATAAGAGGGATTTGATAAGAATCAAGAATCTTTGGTTTATTTGGCTACCAAGAATCCTAGGACTCTAAAATCCTAAGAATTCCTGATTCCAAAATTTATATTGGACCAAAACACACTCTACCCTCTAGGACTTGGTAAGATTTTTGATTAATAAACCTAGATTTCAATCTTAAAATCAACAAAAATCTATTTGCTTCTACAAAACAGTTATTTTTAAAATATATTTTTTCAAAAATTGTTTTTTTTAAAAAAAAATGTTTTTACCGAAAACCATTTTTTTCTTCAAAAATAGTTTTTCTCCCGAAAATCATTTTTTCCTTCAAAAAATCGAATATAATCGTTTTTTCTCCAAAACCCGATTTTTCCGACAACAGTTTTTTCCTCAGAAAACCAACTCTTCTCCAAATATTTTTTTTCCCGAAATCCGATATTTTCCTGAAAACAGATTTTTCCTTTCCTTGAAAAATAGTTTTTTTTCCCAAATTGTTTTTTTCCAAGAAAAACGATTTTCGAAGAAATCTGCTTTCGAAAGAAAGAAAAATAAAAAACAATTTTCGTGAAAGAAAAAGTTTCATGAAATCTCAGTCACCGAAAAAAATAATTTTGGGAAAAAGAATTATGAAGAAAACGGAGGGTTCTCGAATGAAACGAGTCGCGAGAACAATGTTCCTTCAATATTTTTTTTTTTAAAGAAGTGTTAAAAAAATACTCAAATAATAATAAATCATAGGATTCCTAATAATTGTCAAACAAACTAAAAAATATTACTTGAATTCATGAATCCGCAGATTCATGATTCCGTCAACCAAACAACACTATAAATAGAAAATGAATAAAGCTAGCAACGACTAAGAAGATGAACATAAATGTAGGGCGGATTCATCATTCTGTCAACCACAATAGAAAATGAATAAAGCTAGCAACGACTAAGAGGATGAACATAAATGTAAAGCATTACAAGAGCAAGAGAAACATTTAATCGGGCTTGTTAAGGATAGTTACTAATTATAACTAAGTAGATAGTTCAGAAAACATTCGACTAAAATTTTGGACGCATGCAATCTAGAAATATAGGTAGGAAGCTGGTTGGAAAACCCAAACTTGTTTCTATAGATAGTTTGGGTCTAAGACCCAAAGCGTGGGCCCTAATAACCATAAACCCAATATAAACACAAAATCCAAAACCATTTAAACTTCACCAACAAATCATTTTTACATGACACCTTATTTCACTCTATTAGACAATTAGACAAAACATACATAACCCAAACGCCTTTTACTATTTAACTCATTGCCTAAAAAACAAATATGTTTCTACATATATCTACAAATTCACTCCAACACGGATGTAGGAAAATGGTATTAACCTAATGTACTGTTTATAAATGGCATTTCACCCATCGCCACATTATTTATCTTGTTATTTTTTTGAAGGTCGAGTACGGTTCGACGAAGTCATTACAAAGTAGTGATATATCATTAAGATGTGATATGCACGATAACCGCGCCAAATTAAACATTCTAAACTACCGGACCTAAAACCCTTCTAAACTACTGTCCTAAAGGCCATCTAAACTAGTGTCCTAAAGGGCATCTAAACTAGTGGCTTAAAGCCCATCAAATAACCTTCAATAACCCAACTTCAATAAACCATGGATTCCACCTCTGCTGGGAAATATCTGAATCACAGTATCGCTTAACACATTGTAGTAATTTTTCATACCTTGTCTCTATACACATCAATTTATTCGGAGATGGAGATCACATTACATGCTAAATGAACAAATCAAGTTGTAGTGATCGATGAGAAAATCATAAATCAATATCCTGTCTGAAACAAAAAACATGGGTAATATTGGTGCCAAACAAGTCAACTAATATGGTTTTCTGCGTGCGTGTTGTTTTAATACTTCATAACTATATGTACCGTACTCAAACAATCTGAAGATAACAAAGTAAATTGTATTTCCTCCTTACAATACACAAAGGATTTGGGCTCTTAGAGATCCCGACTGATTTATGAGCTCCTTGTCTTACTCATTTGTCTTGGCATATTTCACTTAAATTCAATGTCTAATTGATTCATATGATGTGATCCTCTATCGTATATTAACCTAAACTAGTTCTCAGTGTCAAGTTAGGCATTGGAAGAACCACTACGTCAAGCAACTTAACACTTCCTTCAGTAGGGGTGGGAATCGGTCCGGGTCGGGTCGGTCGGGTTCAATGTCATTCATCGGGTCGGCCGGTCGGGCTTTGAAACTCTATGTCCATTCGAGCTTTCGGGTTTAATCGGGCGGGTAATTTAAAAAATCCTAGTGTCCAAAACCCGTCGAAGTCCGTCAAACTTTTCGGATTTCTCGGGTATCGGGCGGTCGAGTATCGAGTTTTCACCAAAGTTTCAAAATATCTCGGTCGAAATGACAAAAATATTTCTATTTCGATGGTACGAAATTTCTATTGAAACTAAAATTTAATTTAGTTTCGCTTAATAATGTTGTGTCAAGGGCACTCCGCACTTGGACAACAATATATGTATGTATATCTATATTATACACTTCAAATACTTTAAAAATATTTTTGTATATGTTATACGTGCATACATAAATACATACAAGCAAGCATACATATAATGTGCATAAATGGATGACATTATTAAACGGGTTATGTCGGGTAAAGATTATCGGGCGGGCTCGGGCGGGATGCCGGGTAGCACCTCAAAACCCGTACCCGACCCGTTGATTTCATCGGGTCGGTCGGGCTAAACCCGCCTTCGGGTTCGGGTACCCGCGGGCTCTAACGGACTCGGGTACCCGTGACGGGTTTCGGTTTTGCAGTTTTCCCAGCCCTATCCTTCAGCGGTAATTTTTCCTATTCCAATCACCCCATGTTGAAAACATAAACACGACACAAAGCCGCTGAAGCAATCACCGGATAGAACACTAATGATGAATTTCAAGATAAATTATTCAAGGCCAACAAAGCATCCGAAGTGAATCTCATGTTAGAATTAGACTATCATTAACTAATTATGTATTGCAGACGAAACAGATACTCTAAGAAGTAAAACAAAACCAGCTTATTAGAAACACCAAATATTAAGAAAAAGAGAGATAGAACAATTACCTGACCTTTGGCAAGGCGTCTCCTGGTAGCCTTAATCCTTTTTGGTCGAAGAACAAGAGGCAAGAACTTATTGTCCTTGTAAAATGACAATCAGTATTTGAGCAATTGACAATCTCACCACCTTACTGCATCAAAAGACA